>CM039135.1:43272868-43459397 GCA_022036555.1 Microstegium vimineum
ACTCCTCTTTTTTCCTTTCATACTTCGATCAGGAGTTTGAATTAAAGCGTCTTTGTTCACCGATAAAAATATTAAATATGTGCACGGTACTGGAGGTCTATTGGAAATGAACTTGAGTGCCACAAAAAGGTTCATATGGGTCTCCTAATGCAGAGTACGATTATTACTACTCTAAATTGAAGTGAATGACAGGTCTCTTGGATCGGTTCTAAATTTTTTTTTTTGAACAAACAGGAGGGGCAAGGAGCCCCTACTGAAAATAATTTGTAGAAAACACAGCAGCGGCGAGAGTAGAATTATGATGGATCAGTTCTGAATTGACAGCTAAAAACCATATGCAGCCTCTTCTGCCGTTTACACGTGGATAATGGTGTCAAGTGCACAAGGCACAATGGCAGAAGCTTCACCGGCGCCAAAACTTCTTCACTTGCTCATTTCATCTCAAAATGAGCTCATGTCTTCATGATGGCAGGCAAGTTTGCATTGCAACCTTTTACCTTTATCTTTTGTTGCATGCCTCCAAGGTTGAATCAGCACTAAGAAACATGCATGATGAACAATCTATGTTTTAGTGTCGATCTAGTCTCCTCCCCTAACATATTCCACTATAAGAGTATCTCCAAAAGATTAGCCAAATCATTTTCTAAATCTAAATTTGACTATTATTAAAGGAAAATCGTCTCAACGGACCTGGTAAATGAGTATTCAAATTTAGTAGTTTTTCATCCCACCTTATTCGATCTTTACTTTTGGATAGTCTACCTCACTAGCCATTCAACCTCTTCATTTTACAGAGTCTGTTGGAGTATTCTAATATTTCTATTTAAGAGAGGAACTAAATCAGTAAATTTGGCTAATCTTTTTGCTAATATTTTAGAGATGCTCTAATAAGAAAGTGTTAATGTTTTTTATGTCAATATTTGATGGCAAATAAGGTCATGTTTGGTTCTCATAAGTCAGGTGATTTAAAAGGAGTGACTTATAAGTCATGGTTGTTTGGTTTCCAATGACTTATAAGTCATGCAGGAAATGAGTTGGAGTGTAGTCCCCAAACAAAAAGGTGTGGTTCTATGTGAAAGGAGGTGACTTATAAGTTCATAAGTTTGGGTGGAGCAACTTATGGACTTATAAGTTAGGGTGACTTATAAGTTAGGGTGTTTAACAAAATAAGTCATTTTTTCACTTTTGGACTTATAAGTCATCTGACTTATGAAAACCAAACATGACCTAAATGAGCTGATGCATGAGAAATACGAGTAGTACACTTTTTTCTTCAGAAATGCTACTAGAGCCTGAGCAAAGGGTCTTTATTCGAAATAACCTTGTTCGTAGGGGTTAATCACGAAAGTGGCACTAAAACACTCCAGTGTTTAGTTCAGAGCTCCCAACCAAGTTCAGATTATTCCTTTCTTCCCAGCGACGCCGCTCGATTCCTTGCGATCCCAAGATGGCATCACCGCCGATTCCCACCAAGTAATCCTCTCTCCTTGCTCCCTTCTCCCAGACGCCGAGCCTACTCTCTCCGTTTTCGGAGCCGCCGTCCCTCGCGGACCGGTTTGATCCGAGTCGGCGCCCCTGCCGTGCCGGGATCCGCGAGAGAACCCCGCCTGCCCTCCGTGCTCTTGTGGGCGGGCTTTGGAATTTTTGTTCCGGGAGGCTCATGAGCGCAATGGGTCTGCTTGGGTGAACTAGTGCTTGCTTCTGTGGAGTCTGTTAGGTGGGCGGAGATGCAGGGGAAGGCACAGCTCTCGGATTCCAACCGGCGGATCATGGAGCTCGATGCGCCGCCACGGCGGGTGTACCAGGCGTGGAAAGGCAGTAATGTGAGGGTTTCTCTCTCTCGGTCTGGTTTCTGGTTCTGCAATTTTTGTTAAGATGGGTCATGGGCTCATGGCTACTTGCCCTTGTTGGTTTTAGTAGGATCAGGGAATTATGTGGGGAAAAAAATCGTGCTTTCTGTTGTATT
Organism: Microstegium vimineum; assembly: GCA_022036555.1. Taxonomy (NCBI): domain Eukaryota; kingdom Viridiplantae; phylum Streptophyta; class Magnoliopsida; order Poales; family Poaceae; genus Microstegium; species Microstegium vimineum. The sequence continues at coordinate 43,274,835 of CM039135.1, forward strand.
GAGTCAGTAGGTGGAGACATAGGCTGTTGAAATCTTGGTGCTATTTTGGAATTAATTGTAATGGCAGCATAAGCATCCAAAAGCTATAGAAGATATTGTAATCTAGTGGAGTTTAGTGTTTGCTGATGCGTGTTATATTGGCCATTTGGCATAGAAGTAGTGGTTCTTGTTTATTTAGATATTTGTATAATAATGAGCTCATATCCTCACTGAAGCAGCTAGTTTAGTAACACGTCAAAGATGATGACTATATGACATTGATTTTCTACCTGACACAAATACAGGAGTAAGTTTCCTTCAAAAAAAATAAAGACAGGAGTAAGAGAAAAATTTAAGAGTTGAGAGGGATTTTTGAATAATGTAATGCTAAATTTCAGTTGACGCGTAATTTGCAATCTTGAATGTTGTTACTGTCTGTTATTATGTTTCATGTTCCATATGTTGTCCTTTGGGGGGGGGGGGGGGGTACTCTTATATTCAAGGATTTATGCATGTATTGCAAGTTGTTTCTTTGCAGAAAGATAATCTAGAGCTCATCGGCTTAAACTTTGTTTATTATGTAACCATTAAGTACATCTTCACCATGGTTGAAATGTGCTGGCTACTAACATAATAGTTGAAATGATACCCAAACTTTAAAAGCCTATATTTTTACTTTTCAAAGCGCCACCTTCTCCTTAACGTGTCTTGGAATAAAGCTCATGTTTTTCACCCATTTTCCTTCTCTGTTCTTGCAGTTATTTTTCCTTGGAGGGAGACTTATCTTTGGCCCAGATGTGAGGTCACTTGTGCTCACAGTATGTTTGATTGTAGTCCCAGTGATCTTCTTTGCTGCCGCTGTTTGTCCACAGCTTGGTCATGAGTTCCACAGCCAAATTGGAGGTTGGGTGGCATCTATGGCTATCACCTTTACAGCATATGTAAGTTTATGAGCCATGTACATTCAGTCTGCTACAAACTGATCTATATCTTTTTCTCCTCTTATCTGTCAGATTTTCAAACGCGAAGTTAAACATTTGAAATTTTTAGTCGTCTTTTGGGATCAACAAGCTTCTGCATTTGCTTTTATCATGTTAAGTTATACCATAGTTGCATTGGGGAGAATGGTCTAGGTTTATAGCCATTATGCATATAGATACTGAAGTAGAATGACTATAGTGCCTGCAACTTGGTAACTAGTTGACAAGATGACTTATCTACTGTTGTTCTTGTTCTTCAGATTCTTGTTGTTCTACTTCTCACATCTGGCCGTGATCCTGGAATTGTTCCCCGAAACACTCACCCCCCAGAACCTGAAGACATTGATGAATCCTCCAACTTACCTGATTGGCCGGGTGGTCAACAAGGTTCGACAGGTTTACCACTTACCAGGGATGTTCTTGTCAATGGTGTTTCAGTCAAGGTCAAATATTGCCATACATGCATGCTTTATCGTCCGCCAAGGTGCTCCCATTGCTCAATCTGCAACAACTGTGTAGAACGTTTTGATCACCACTGTCCTTGGGTAGGCCAGTGCATTGGCAAGGTAAAGAAATGAAGTGACAAGTAATCATCATTATGGTCATATAATAAAGGTAGCTGTTATATAATAAATATTTTTTAGATTGCTGAGGCAGCAGTCACTTTCCAGTCATGCTAAAATCTGAATGATGTAATGGGAGGGAGACAGAGAGGAGGGAATGATGATATATTCAAGTTTATGTTTTCTCCTAATGGTGCTTGCAATATGGATCTGTGATTAATTAATTCTAACTGTGGATGTTACTCATCATGTCTTGTATTCTCTTTTCTTACAGAGGAACTACCGATTCTTCTTCATGTTTGTGTCTTCAACTACTCTACTGTGCATATTCGTGTTTGCATTCTGCTGGGTCAATCTCAGGAGAATTATGGACATGTATCATTTCAAAATTGGTAGAGCTCTTTTGAAGTCTCCTATCTCCGGTCTTCTCATCGTATACACATTTATTGCTGTGTGGTTTGTGGGAGGACTGACCTCATTCCACCTTTATTTGATTTCTACAAATCAGGTAAGACTATTCTTGAGTAACTAGAGTAACGGTTAGTTTGCTTTGCAGTTTATTAGCAAGCTAGCAGATTGAAAACTCATGAAAAAAACGTTTTTCAGACTACTTATGAGAACTTCAGATACCACTACGACCGGAGAACAAATCCTTACAACCTTGGAGTGGGCGGGAATTTCATCGATGTCTTATTTTCAAGGGTACCCAGCTCAAAACACAATTTCAGAGCAAAAGTTAAGGGTGATTCTTCAACCTTCACGTCATCCCTCAGTATGGGAAGGGTTCTAAGTCCGCCCAAGATGAGCGTGGACCTTGAGATGGGCAAAAGGCAAGCAGTGGCTGCAGAGGACTTGGAAGATTTGCACAGCCAGATCGGCAGTGCTATGGGGCTGGAGAGATGTGGCACTGAACCGCCGCATTTTGTTGGTCGAAAGGGCTGCTCTGAGATGTCATCTGACATAGAGGCATTCGCAGAAGAGTTTGGCATGGAACGTGGGTTCAATGAGAGGAAAAAGATTGAGAGACGTACAAATGATGATTCATAGGAGATTTCCACGTCACAAGCCACCTCTTAGGCATTTCGCCTGTACCCAAATTTGGTCAGTTAAAGCTCGCGAAGAAGTAAGGGAAGTAGGACAAAATGGTAGAGTGAATCCGACAGGTATTGGTTAGTTTAATTTGGTTGTTATCTGTAGTCGAGAGTTAAGTTATAGGCAATAGATGTTCATTACCAATATAGAAATGATGAATCCATATCCCCCCCCCCCCCCCCCCCCCCCCCCCCCCCCCCCCCCCCCCCCCCAATCATATTTGGTTTGGACGTTCTTAGTTCATGTGCTGTATTGTGTATGTGGTGTGGCAGCTTCTGAATTCCTTGAAGCTGTAATTTGTAACGTTAATAACTTGGCTAGTGCATTCATTCCATCGATCGATTTTCACGCAATTCTGTTAGTTAACCTGTTCGGCAGGACTTATTATAGTTTCGTCTGATTTGTATGACCGATTTGTTTTGAGACAAAAATATTGATTCATAGCTAATAAGTTTGGCTGATTTTAGCTTATAAAGCTCAATCGAACAGAGGAAAAAAAAACCCGGGTGTTTTTCCATGATGTTTTGATAAACTCATTCCATCTATGTTGGGAAATGCTGAAGATTCCGATGCTGCTTGAGAAGAGAAATTCTTTGTGCATCATTTTTTACAAATTCCAATTGTAGGTTTTAAACTTTGTTTTGGCATAACATTATTTTTGCAATTCCTGTTTCATTTTGTGCAATCTGTAGAGGTCTGTCATGTGTCTGAAATCCTTGGTGTGAACCGCGCACTCCCAGTCGGGTTTCGCCCACCGCCGCACGCAACGCTCACTGTGCACCGCACCTGCCCAGGGGTGACGCCCGCCGGCCGCCGGTCAACGTTCACCGTCCCCGCCGCGCTGGAGTCCATGTGCACGTGTTCAAGAACTGACTCCAGACCGACTAGCGCAACGTGATGCCATTGGTGGATGGGCATCTGTCCCAACTGCGCAAGACTGGAGGATGCACGGAAGGTGTTTGGCAGAATGGTTCTGAAGGATGCTCAACTGTGGAACACGATGGTCCCAGTGTGTACATGGCAGTTGGCGAGGCGGATGAGATTGCAGAGGTGGCTGAAGTGTTGTGTGTGCACCGCCATGATGTCTGGGTGCATTTGCAAGGATTGGCAATTTGGATGTACCAGGGTTGTGTATGTTCCGTGTTTGATGGGATGAGAGAGCTGGTTGCTGGGCTGTACGCTGGTATGGCTGCAAAAGTAGTGGGTCTCTTGGAGAGTAAGAACAAGACCTAAGGTGGAGCCAAACCACATGATAAGTCTCCACTTGGCTGATGCTTGTGTGCAATCTGGGTGGAGTTCCTATTCAAGATTATGTGGATCATCACCGTTCGAAGTTTTTAAACAACTGTACCATGCCTGCCCTCACTATTATGCACTCAAAATGTGGTGAATACGGAAAGTGACCAGGCCTTGTTCTGCTGGTGAAAAAAAAACTGATCTGTTGCAGCTCTATGATTTCTGCATTTGGCATGCATGGCTGTGGAAAGGATGACAGGTTTTCAATGTGTTGCAGGACAAGGACTTGGGCCAGATCACATCTGGGCTGTGCCACTCCTTTGCTGCATCTGCTTGCAGTCATACTGCTTTATTGGTTAGTTTAATTTGGCTGTAATCTGTAGTCGAGAGTACCATATTATTCCAACTGTCAGTCGAACATTACCTGTGCATGGTGGACTTGCCTGTGCATGGTGGACTTGCTTGGCCATGCCGGATGCATACACGAGTCTTACCAATAGAAATGCAAACGCATGCTGGCATTTTGGGGTGCATTGTTAAGTGCATGTCAGGTTTACTCTGAATGTTGACAAGTCTCAGCAAAGCACCTTGTCATGTTGGAGCCAGATAAATGATAATGTAAGAAATTATGTCCTGCTATCAAATATATGTTCAAATGCAAGGAAATGGGGTGGAATCAACAAGGTATGAGCCATCATGAGGAATTGAGGACATACAGGGATGAGGAAGGAAGCCACCTGGGTGGAGCAAGTTGATGTTGAAGGACATATTAAAGAGTTTATTATCACCAGTAAGCTTCATGACAGCGCATTGGAATTTGTCTTGGTGCTACTAAATCTGGAGCTCAGGTACTATAATCATGCATGCTCAACTCTGTTGTCATTAAGTTGGATCATCTAGTATCAACATTAGCCATTTCTGCACGACAAAAATCTTGAAAATCAAGGCTGATGAGCCAAGCTTCCCCATATCATAAATGATGCATCTCCATATTGGAATTGGACTACCTAAGAACTGCTGCTGTGCCGCATGACATAGAAGATAGAACTAAGATGCTGCCCACATTCTACATGGAAACGATCATATGAGTGTCCAATTTAATTTAACTCGTTTCTCAGCTCATAGGTTCATATCATAAAACTATTGTAGCGTACATGATAAGTGATCTGCAATCTTGTCAGTCACCAGTATAATGCAACCTTATTTCTTTTACCCAAATAGGCTCTGCATATTTTATGACCCATAAACATAAATAAGTGCAGGATATATTGAAATTTGAAAACAGAATTGTAGGGACAAATCAGCACATATTCTCATTTTTTTTTAACGCGGAGCACATATTCTCATGGCATGATATCTTATATTCTTATTAGAAGTATTGGCTATTATTGCACACGTGAAGTATGCCAGTGTGCGGAAGAATGTCAAACAAGGCTTGGTTCATGAACTTTTCTGCGTGCCATGGGGCTTTGCTTCATCTTGTATTCTGTTGGCTCTTGCTCTTTGCCAGGGTTAGGTCAAATGTGTAGTCTTTCTGTCTTTGTGATAGCAACCAGCCTGAAGCTTTGGCAGAATCTTCAAAAGCATTATCAAGTTGGAATTCTTTTGGATGCCTCATGCTGCTTCTACCTGAAAGCTATCTTATCCAAATCTTCTGCAGTTACTTTTCTAGATACTGTCTAACTGATTTCTGAAGTCTTTTTACTCTGTCTTTAATTCATACCTTTTTGTATCACCACATATACACTAAAAAACTGAACTAGTTATTCCTGGATACAAATTTTATTCACGTATAAAAGACATTATTATAGATAAATTATCATCTTGCAGTTTCCACAGTTTTTGGTATATATGTTAATAACACATACATGTGTCATGTTTTACAGTAAATTATATGAAGAAATGATGGGGAGTTCAGAATCACATTTCAGATAATTGGAGCTCTGCATGTTCAATTGCTCGACAAGTCATGCCGGTGTTCCTTGGCATTGTCCAAAGTCCAACCTCCTAAAGTAATAGGTAGGAAAAAGTTGTGGTTGCAGGCGTCCCCCCCTCCCCCCTCCCTTTTTCAGTGTTTCTGATACTTGTGATGTTGTTTTGTAAAAGCAGGGTTTAAATCCATAAAAAAACTAGGAAAAAAGATGTGGAGGAATCTGAACACCTCTGCAATTTCACATGACTCACCTGATTTGGCGTGATCTTTTAGAATCCTTTATTGCCTATATAAACCGATGCATTGTCATGGTTTCCTCTCAGACAAGAAGAAGCGATCTTCAAGGAGTTTTCTCCTTTTCTCCCTCAAAGGCCTCCGAGCGGAGGACTTTGAGGCAGAAGAAGAGCATTGTAGTTGTAGCCACTGATCGCCGAATTGCAAACCAGACAACATAATCTGAGCTTGATGTGTACCTTGTCCTCCATCTCCATCAATAAGGCAGCAGCTCGATCATGACATGACTGTTTTGCGTTGTACTATGTAATTTTTAAAAAAAGACATGCTGTTTTCAAATGAATATAGATTTTTTTGTCAATATGTTAACAAGTTTCTGCAATTTCTCTTCACCACCCATTTTAATTTTAAATGAAAACACCATAAACTTCTCTCGCAAAAAGGAAATATTACCTGATTTGTGCTATTGTGTTCACAAAATTCATCCTTTGCACGCTCATACAGTGCGTCCAAAGTTTTGGGCTGGCATACTTACTTACCTAAACGGACAAGGCCCAGCTAGCTCGTAGCCCATATGTGCTAGTAGGCCTGGCAGATCCGACGCTGCTTGCGGCGGCGCTTGGCAAGCAGACACTAGCAGCGCGAGCTCGGAGGAAGGGGAGGACCGAGGACTGGAGCGGCGGAGCCCAAATCCGCCCGTGCTCCCTTCCTCTCTCCACTGCTCGCGTTCAGTTCGATTCACCATCCCGTGCTCCCTCCCTCTCTCCACTGCTCGCGTTCAGTTCGATTCACCATTCCCTCTGGCCCTAGCTAACCCTAACACTCCAATCCGAGGGCGGGAGCAGGAGGCGCCGAGCCGGCGGCCGCTGTGAGCAGCTGCACCTGCACAGCTACAAGGACTGCAGGCAAGGGGGAGCTCTGAGCGGCCGGATATTAGCGAAAAAAAAAGTAGTGTTCCTTTTCGTCTCTTTTGGTCTTTTGTCGCGGCAACCGTAATGAGTTGAGTTCATAACTAGTCTCATCAGTCATCTTCGAAGTAGTCTTTCTTGTCGGCCTGATTTTGGACATCAAACGGGGAAATGCAGCAAGAATCTATCAATGATGAAGTTATAATCACATGCATGTCTGTCTGTGCCTAATGCTCTCGCGCAAAATGATTTTTTTTTTCTGTTTCGAGTTTAGTTTTGAGGGTGGCATAGGGTTCGCTCTTCTTGCACAAAGAGCAAGTTACAAAAGACGTTAAGCGCTAAGCGAGCGATGACCCACTAACTAAAGGCTAAGCGTGCTTATCCAACAACTATTGTATTTGATTTTCTAAAAGAGTAAAGTGCACCACCGGTCTTTAAACTTGTGCCTAAAGTTGTAGATCACGTCGAGACCTACAATTTTGATATAAAGTTTGTCTTCATATAAAAATTTATGAATTATTTTTTGGTATCTAATTTTTAGATCGTTCTATTTGGACCAGATGACATAGCCGAATAAGTTTAGGGACCGCGATGACACAGATGAACAAGTTTAAGGACCTAAATGGTCGATTTGCAAATTTAGGGACCGAGTTGACAAACCGAACAAGTTTGAGGACTTAAATGGTCGATTTGCGAGTTTAGTGACCAGGATGACACAACAACACAAGTTTAGGGACGCTGTACACTTTACTCTTTCTAAAATAGCAAGTTATCTATCCGGAGTTCTCAAATGCTAAATAATAGCTTGCTTGTTCCGCTAGCCATATGATTTGTCGTACTAGAAAGACTGTTGGAGTTTTTTATTTTTGTATGATTTTCTATTTTAGAGGTCGGCTAATCTTAGTTTAACCATTGATTTTTACCAATTATTTTGAAGTTACTCTTAAACATTTAAGCGTTTTGTGATGCTAGATAATTTTAGAATGTTGGTCTTAAACAAAGAAATATGAGGGGGAAAGCAAGAGTGAAAATGAATCAATAGCTAGGTCACTCACACTTCCATCTCTTCTCTTTTTATAGAGGAGGTGAGAGGGTAGATTTTCATAATTCCATCTCTTCTCTTTTTATAGGGGAGGTGAGAGGGTAGATTTTCATAATTTTTCCTCGTTAGGCTTGTATTTAGAAAAGAGTATATATGTGTTATAAACAAACCTTAATCATTATCTCACAAGTCTCTTGGCTATATATTTTGGGCCTCAACACACTAATGGAGCCCATATAATATTTAATATACCTAACACATAACTCAAGCCATCAACCATACATTAAATTAAATGATTTTCATACGCATTAATGTGAGAATTTAAAGAGTGATTTTTGAATCAAATATTGAGGAAGAGCGATGAAAGTTTTTGTTTTCCAATATAGAAATATTGCACCCTTGTATTGTGTATCAACAAAAAAAACATATACGCAAGTCCATAACGATTTCAATGATTAAATAAGAGCTTGTTCATTTTACGTCTTAAATAATTTAATTATTCTACATTGTAATACATATCTAATGAAAAATATATAATTTATGTTAAGCTAAACCCATATGTCTTGTTTTCTTATCAGATTGAAAATAAGGCATGTGAGGCGTCTCAAACATGTTGTCTTCACTATTTTTCTCTAATTCAGATGCCTCAATCGCATGTAGATTTTCTATTTATTTTACATATTTAGGGGATTGCATGACAAACAAAGTGTATTCTAAGTACATATACTTTAAAAATATAGAATAAATATGAAACCTTTATAAGGATAAGAAAGAGAGACATTATAAGGTAAGCATTAGCTGCATAGTTGAATCACCTTAGAGTATCTCCAAGGATTTTTTAAACAATTTTCTAATTTGAGGTGACATTGTGGCATATGTTACCTGATGCATGTCGCATTCATCCTGTGGTTCATACGTCCCAGTTGAAATAGCATATCCCTCACTCAGCGCACGTAGAAAATGATATCATTTTAGTTTTACATGGTCCTTCTATGATTATCCACTCTATTCATTTTCTGGTTTCACATATGGTACAGAATAAAGCTTCGTCACTATCATAAATTCGGGATTCTTACTTCTCGCCCTAAACATCTAATTATGAAGCTATATGTGTCGGATTTCTATCGAAACCATAAGAGGAGTCTAGGAAGCCCAATAGACGTCAGTCCTAAGTTTAAGATAGAAATGAAGCGGGCTTCCTAGACGACAGTCAGTCTGGAATCAATAAAAAGTAATGGAGGTTGATGTGTTTCACAAAATTTCAGATAAATATGTTAGTGTACTATAGATATAGATAGATGATACATATTATGTACTGATTTTTCAAAAGATGTTAAAAGAAAAAGAAACAAAAATAAAAAGAAACAAATAATAGTATAGGCTTTTGTTTTGTGGCCCATCTAAAAGGCCAACTTTCGTCCAACTTTCCTCACAGGCTGAACTCATTCCCTCGGCCCATCAGCCCAACGAAGCCCACATGAGAATACCTCCTTTCAGTTCCTCTCGCATCTGGGCGCCGTCGCCCTCGCCCTCGCCTCTCGCCCTCGTCCCCCGCACACCGGCCGGCGACCCTGCGGTACGTACCTCCCTCTCCACTCCTGTCTCCGCTGGACCGTCTACGACACCCGGTCCCTGTGGCTTCCCTGCGCGCCGCGTGCAGCCGGCGGGGAGCGGGCGGTCGCGTCGCGCCGCTTTGGGAGCGCTACCCGTCCGCTTAGTGTTTCAGCGCGCTGAAGCTTGCGCTTAGTGCCGCTTTTTGGAACCCTGACAAAGAGTAGTCAGTGTGGATGTATAGTCATCTTGTAGAATACAGTTAGCTAGGTTCACTGTCCGGATGGGAGAGGATTGAAGCCACGCTGTCCGCTTGTGCCCCTGGATCTTGCGGATGGTGATGCTACGATCTCCAATTCGTTTCTGAGAAGATGCATGTTGTGAGCGCTTACCCTTGTGAGATGAGAGTACAAAGAGATCTGAGGCTTGTGGACGGTGAACCTAACAAACTGTGTCCTCAAGATGACTATGCCAACTAATGATGTGACCATCTTGCTTGCCTCAAAGCAAGTAAATAAGAATGTTCTGTGTCATTAGGCATAGGCTTGCATACTTTGTGATTCGGACGTTTTTATTGATAGCTTGATTCCAACGCTGCTCCATTTCCTGTCGAAAATCAGCCATCCAGAAATGCTATTTCTTCCACTCCAAGGAGCTGTTGCAAGACCACTCTTGAGTTCCTCAAGCATGCTGTGCCATTTCTGGATGCCCAGATCGACATCATGGCCAAGCTTGTCGTGTCTGCTATGTTAGTGACTGTTGTCAAATGTCAATAGTATTCCATTGTCCCCATTTTAACATTTGAATTTCCCCTGAGCCTCCCAAATTCCTGACCGTGACAGTTCATTGGGTACTGCTCCACCAGTCCACCACAAAGTCACAAACTACTGCTGTTAATTATTGCTAAGCTGTAAAGTTGTGGAATTCTTGTGCATTGGACCTGAAGTGCTTGGCCGTGACTGTGATATATGTATTTTTAAATGGCTAACTGTCTGACACTCAGCACGACATGATCTATTGGTCTCTCATGTTGGGTTCCTTTGCAATGTAGGTTTCAGTGTTGGATGACAGTTTCCCATACCCTCCAAGCACTTGCCTGCAGTGACAGATCATTTGTCAATTACATTGGCTTTAATGGGCACACCTTCACAAACATTTGTTGGGAAGTTGAAACCCTTCTCCATTGCCAAAAGCTCTTGCCCTGAACACAAATATATCCTTTCAATTCCAATCCCACGACTCTCCCATTGCCATATTCCCCTCCTCCTCTCTCAATCAATTGTTTCAGGTCTTCTCCTCAAGCTACCCCTTGTCCACTCTGTCCTCCGGTCTCTCTCCTTGGGGCCTTTCCCGTCTCTATCTCTCTCCTTCTTCTCCCTGCTCCGCCACTCTGGATATATGACCCTTGATAACTATTCCCTCAACATTGCTTTCTCTGCCACTGCCCGCCTCCCATCTGTTTCTGTTGGTGCCCAGCTTCATTCCCTTTCTGTCAAACTTGGCTGGGTTTCAGATAAATTCGTCCTTAACTCTCTTATCAACATGTACTCATCTTGTAGCTATCCAACTACTGCAAGACAAGTTCTCGATTCTGCTCCCCAAGGAGTTTGTGACACAGTTTCTTGGAACACAATAATTTCTGGATACCTACGAGGTGGGATGCCTAATAGAGCTTTGCAGGCTTTTGACCAGATGGTCAAGGAGCAAGTTAGTCTGGATGATGTCACATTGCTGAATGCACTCGTTGCTTCTGCCAAGGCAGGCAAAGTGATGGTCGGCAGGCTGTGTCACGGTTTAGTTGTGGTGAACGGGGCTGGAAGTAATTGTTATATGGTATCCTCTCTGATTAGTATGTATGCCAAGTGTGGATTGGTTGAGGACGCCCGCAAGGTATTTCGAGGAATGCGTGAGAGAAACGTGGTTTGCTGGACATCAATGATTTCTGGGTACACACAGTTGGGTAAGTTTAAAGAGGCTGTCGAGCTTTTTAGGGACATGCAAATTACTGGAATGAAGGCTGATGATGGGACAATTGCTACCGTTTTGTCTTCATGTGCCCAAATGGGAGCACTTGACTGGGGACGATATGTTCATGCTTACTGTGATGTTCATGGTTTAGGGAAAGAGCTTTCTGTGAAGACTTCACTGATTGATATGTACTCAAAGTGTGGGGATATAAAAAAGGCTCATGAGATATTCTGTGGATTGATCAAGCGAGATGTGTTTTCTTGGACGGCAATGGTAATGAGCTTTACTGTTAATGGCCTCTGTAGTGAAGCACTCGATTTGTTTGCTCAGATGGAAGGAGAGGGTAAGGTTATGCCAAATGAGGTCACTTTTTTGGGTGTCCTTACTTCTTGTAGCCATGGAGGGTTTGTGGAACAAGGGTTCCATCACTTTCAGCGTATGTCCATGGTCTACAATCTTGCACCTAGGATTGAACACTATGGATGCATGGTTGATCTCTTGGGCCGTGCAAAGCTATTGACAGAGGCAGAACAATTTATTAACGAGATGCCTATTGCCCCAGATGTGGTAGTATGGCGGTCTTTGTTGTTTGCCTGCAGCGCTTGTGGGGAGGTGGGACTTGCAGAATTTGTAGCAGAAAGGATCCTAGAATTGGAGCCGAAAACGTGTGCTGGACATGTTTTACTTTCTAATGTCTATGCTACCTCATCAAGGTGGGTTGATGTGAATAAGTTGCGGTCATCTATGGACAATAGTAGGATGAGTAAGCAACCTGGTTGCTCTTTCATTGAAGTGGACGGATGTGTGCATGAGTTCTTTGCGGGAGATGAATCGCACCTTGAGACAAAAGCTATATATAACATTCTTTTGGGGATCAATGAGCTATTAGTAGCAGAGTCCTTACTCGTATGAAAGTTGGGATATTTTTATGTCAATTAAATAGATAGATTCAAAATGTACTATGCTGTCATTTTATGTGGAGTAGAAAGAATGTTTACATCTTCTTTTGTATTTCTCCAGAAGGTGGGAATTTCATTTTCAAGTTGTTTTGAGTTCTAACTTAGCAACTAGCACACTTGATGGCTGGCAATTGAATCCCTGACAATGTCAGAGAAAGGGATGTGTTCCAGCATTAGGATTAGTTCCCCAAGCATATTGGGAAAGAAAAAAATGTTAGCCCAGGTCAAAAAATGACTAGATTGAAAATAAGTGTATAGTGGACTATGACCAAACTCCACAACACCTGAAAGTGTCAACTATTTTATTCACAAATATCACATTCGCACCTCTTTTTTTGTTTGAAGTTTACTGTGATTGGTCATATACTCATACTCCCTCTATACCCATATTAGTTGACGTTTAAGATAGTGACACGGTCTCCAAAGCATAACTTTGACTGCTTATATTTTGAAAAATATTTATTGAAATATAATATATTTATATTTTTATGAAAGTATTTTTCAAGACAAATCTATTGATATGATTTTCATTTTCCAAACTTAATAACTTAAAAGTTATTCATGATTTATATTCCCAATGTTTGACTCAAATCTTGTGCAAAACGTGCATATGGAGGGAGTATTTGATTTAGAACTGAAGTTTCTTTCTCAGCTTTATAACCATCTGGTGGTGTGTGGCCACTGGCTTATTGAGAGCTATGCCAATCACGGGAAATATAATCAAGCAGGAGCAATGATTAACAGAAGTTTTTGAATTGTTCCCACTTCCCAAATTGAAGGATTCACCTGAAGGGAGTTATTAAGCTCCTCAATGTGGTTATGATTAGTTTTCTTGTCTTTTTCTTGGAAATTAAGCTGGGGTTGCTGTTTTAATAGTTACTTACTAGTCTCTCTGCTAAAATTAAATAGGTCAAATAGCACAGGTGGTTGTGGAATTTCTTGAGGTAGCAGTCAGCTGCATCGTCTTCCTCAAAGGCTTCTATCCTCCTCGTAAGAGTCCTCTAAGTTTAAGCTGGTTCAGTAACTCTGAGCTTGGCAGCTTCCAGCTTGCAATGATTTTTGTTAGATTAAACAAATGTATATGTAGGTGCATTTGAGAGGAGAAGGTACATGAATGTGGTGGTCCAGAAAGCACGGCATCCCGAACTTGCTAGCTATATTCACTCAGTGACTATCGGCCTTCTCCCTTTCATTCAGAAGGTTTGCTTTAACTGTAGGAATACGAGGTTGCTACGCTAGCCGGAAAACAAAACTTTTCGACCTCATAAACCAGGATCTATTGCTAGTTACAGGTTACGGGATTACCACTAGACGCGCAGGTGCAGCGGAAGACGACTTGATGTAGTCGTACGCGTCGCAGCAGGCAGTGCAGTTGCGTGGTCGTCCGTCTCAACGTCCCCTTCGCGCGGTTCGTCCTTGTGCTCCAGATGCAGCACCTCCGAGGAATCCCACACGTGTAGGGAGGAAGCGTTGCGCCTCCGGACTGCTAGGTCCGCGAGGAACAAAAGGCGCGAGCGTGGGGAGGCGACGGCGGCTGCCTAAAGGCGTGGATCAATTCGCCCCGCGCCCACCCCTTGCTTATATAGGCGTCCTAACGAGCTCCCACGGTGGAGGCCCATTAGAAATCCTAAACCTAGTCTAATTCGGGTCAAGGCTTCCAGCCCCTTAAGCGTGCGACCCTATGGGCTCACGCATACATAGACATGGCCCAAGTACTCTTACTCGACCAATAGTTGATAGCGGCCTCTAGCAAGGCGTGTTAACTCCTATGCATACGCTATGATCATATCAGACGAACCACTATGACCATGTACAAGTTATTCCCTTCGCCACTCGATATATGGTTCAACTCGTGTGTTAACACTTAACCCAAGCACGGTCATGCATTTGTTGATCCAATCACATGAATGATCCAGTGATATCTCTCTCACGAAGAGAGGGGCAAATTCCATCTTGATTGTCTATGTCTCACAGCATGTTTCCCGACCACCCAAGGGCCACCTTTATAACTACCCAATAACGGAGTAGCGTTTGATAGTCTCTAAGTAGATCGTTTCACATCTTGAGTACATACCACAATCTCAGGTCTAAGGACATAACGTACATGACATGAATAGAGACTTTCTCTTGTTGGGTCAGTCCAGCCTACATGTCTCACATGTGCCTACATTATTAGTTTGACATCTCCATGTCTATGACTTGTGAAACATAACCATCAACTAATACATGTGCTGGTCTAATATTCAAGTGTGCTCTTACAAGAATGCCGACCAGGGACAACTTTTAGAATAACCATTCAGGTAATTGAGTTCCACAAACAATTCACATAATTGTCAATCAATACTAGTTGTCTATAATGGATATTCAAAGAACACTTTATTAATCATGGATACAATCGGAATATAATCATCCACATGATTAGCTCTAGGGCATATTCCTAACATTAACCCCCTGTTTTAACTGGTCCCGCTGCAGCTGTGTGTTAACTGTTAAGTATATGAACGCCCATGCCCATCTAATATAGGCCCATGAGGCTCCTATATATATTATCTCCACTAATGGAATTGGAATTGTTAGACTCTCACATCCCAAGGTTATGTGCACCAATGTTTTAAATAACTGATAGCGGGTAATTGACAGTGGGAATTTATTTGCTTGGTGTTTTCAAAGTAGAAAGTTGATACACAATCTGTTTTGAAGCAAAATGACTTATTTTAGGATTGTTTGTTTTGTCTCCTTTTTTTTACTGATTGTTCATGCTTCGCTTGTTTACTTATTTATTTTTTGAACGCCACATACTTCTCTTATATGAAGCTTTCGGTTGTTGATAATCCCTTGATGTTCTTATAAGTACTATATTGTAAAAATATTCTAGGTGGGCTCTAATTCAACATTCATAGCTAGCAGTAACCTTGATTTTTGTATTTACAAACCAGGGATTGGTAGAGAGGGTTGTGGTCATCTTCTATGACAAAGGGCATGTACCAATTGAGAAGTTTGTCTTCAAGCTTGCAGTCAACCAATCATATTGTTCCAAGTTAGAGGAGGCAAACCAGGAGTTTGCTCTGCGAGCATTCTTGATCAAGCTGACTGTTGCTGAGCCTGTTACCAAACCCCTTCCATCAGGTTCTAAATTTCATCTCATAATTGTTTCTGGTTATTTTTTACTATCTTAAGGGTCTCTGTAAAATGCAAAATCATATACCTGCAAACAATCTCTCTCGAGTAACATGCTTGTAATTTGAATTCTGATAGATGGTAGCTGGGAGGTCACTGCCTACTTCCGGTCCCTCCCTGCCGATGGCGAGGCAGAGGCTCAGCTGTGGATTCCTACAGACACCAAGCTTTGGATGCAACCTCCGCAGATTACCCCCATCAAGTCAGTTAGCTGCGACCCTCTGAAGATGCAGATTTACTTGGAGCACCCTAACCCCACGGAACCGAAGGATCCGGCAGCATAACAGCAACCTGTGTGTCTGCTACACTGATATGTGCATTCTCTGTGAGTTGAAGTCACCATTGGGTTAGAAAAATGGACAAAGATTGCGTCCGTTAATTTGGAGATGGGTGTGTGACTATCTGATTGCTCTAGGCTAACCCAAGCATGAAGGGCAAATGGGCAGCCTTTTCTATGTCGAGGATTGACCTTGGCTGTCATCCTAACAAACGCATGCATACATGTGCCCTGATGTTCTCGAAGTCATGTATACATGCCCTGTTTTTTTGTTTCTGAGATGGTGTTTACATCAGCTTCATGCTAGTTTAGGCTAGTTCTTTGCCGTTGAATTTTGCTGCGAAGACGCGAAGTGGGAACACATTTCCTAGGTCCAAGATGATGGACTCTTGATTATCTGACTCTCAGGCTTAGATTCAAAATAATTTTAAATTTTAGCTTTATAATATTTCGTTTGTACTCCCTCCGCCCCAAATTATAAGACGTTTCAAGAATCTTAGAGAGTCAAACTATCTCAACTTTGATCAAAGTTATATGTTAATATAATAACATTTATGATGTCAAGCAAGTATTATTAGATTCGTTATCAATTATATTTTCATAACATGTCTATTTAATATCATAAATCTTTATATTTTTCTCTATAGTTATTGGTCAAACTTGAGATGCTTTGACTCTCTAAGATTCTTGGAACGTTTTATAATTTGGGACAGAGGGAGTATTTATTAATTATTATCCAATCACGGAGTAACTAGATTAAAAAAATCATCTCGTAAATTATAAACAAATTATATAATTAGTTATTTTTTTATCTATATATAATGGTAAAACATTTAATGTGATAGAAAATTTGGTAAAGTTTTGGAATTTTTAAGGGACCTAAAAACCCCCTCAAAATGTTTCCGGCCTATAACCTCACTTCCTTGCAATAGGTTCAGTCTCGACTCCCGATGTATATAGAAAATGCAATCTACGCGATTGCCTCTGTGAACGCTTTTTTTTCTTTTTAGAGGTGTGACCGTCTATCTTACTCACGAGACAACTTGCTATTTGATCTACTATCACTGCAGAGACATATAAAATGTCAGTGATCTTGATATGACCCTACAAGAAAAGAAGCTACACGTCCAACTTGTTCGTTTGACTTATCAACTCGGTTTATCTGTCATCGTACAATGTTTTTTTTTATAATAAAACAGTTAAAAACAACATCGGTAGCAGAAACGATAAGCCAAACATGGAGTTATAACTTACGTTGGGAAACATAATAACTTGAGTTGTGTTGGAAAACATGATAGCTTGAATCTCTATTCGCTTGAAGTACTACTAACTTGTTTAGGGTGTGATTGGTTACCTGTATAACCTCTTCTCCATGCTAGCACCATGTAAATTGCAGTTGATTGGTTACCTGTATAAAGTCTTGTGCAACATAGCACTATTCTCAAAGCACTCTTTTTTTTGCATCCCACTATTCGTCCGATCCCGAGTGTATCCACTCTGCACGGCAGTGCATTGCACCCGCACTGCACCACCCGACACCCGCTCTGCATTACTCGGCACCCGCTCGCAGCGCTCACCCCCCCCCCCCCCCCCCCGCTCTCACCTCCTCCCTTCCTATTTCCACCCGATTCTGTGGCGGCTAGGGTTTCCCAGTACCATCCCGACTCATTGGCGGCTAGGGTTCCTCAGTCCTCTCCCCGGCGATGTGTAGCGCCGCACTCCTCTTCTACCTCCTGAGCCCGCCCCCTCTCCGCTTCGCAATGGCTGGACTGCCTGGTAACCATGGTAACCCAGTGCAAGAACTCGATGTCCCCCTTCCCCTCCTCTCTTGGATACATTTATGTTTTGCAATACTGGTTTTTTGATCTGTGATTCCCCCTGTTATGCTCGTATGATCTAGTGAAATTGATTTGCAGGTTTTGAACCCTACCCATGGATCTGCTCACCTGTGATTTTGATTGGCAAGTTTTGAACCCTACCCATGGATCCACTCACCTGTGAATTCGATTTGCTAGTCTACCCATGGATCCGCTCACCTGTGAATTGGATCAATCTTTTGCCTGTTAGGTTTAATCTTTGGTCTAGTGCACAAGCGTCTGGGTGGCAAATCTTTTGATTTGCAGCCGTGCCTTGCTTTTGTTTGTATGCCTCAAGTTGTTAATTTTAGTTTGGCTGAGATGTGATGCATTCTAGTAATTTATTTTGAGCTGTCACAGTTGGCCAATGATGAATATCTTCGTTTTCTATTAAGGACAGACTAATACACCTGAGATTGCATAGATGAGTCGATGATGTATGATTGTTTATACTACTGAGCACTACTGTCAGATCCAATATTTTGATCTAGTGCACAAGGTTCTGGGTGGCAAATATTTTGATTTGCAGCCGTGCCTTGCTTTTGTTTATATGCCTCAAGTTTTTAATTTCAGTTTGGCTGAGATGTGATGCATTCTGGTAATTATTTAATCTGAGCTGTCACAGTTGGCCAATGATGAATATGTTCGTTTTTTATTAAGGACAGATTAATACACCTGAGATTGCATAGATGAGTCAATGATGTACGATTGTTTATACTACTGAGTACTCCAGTCAGGTCCAATCTTGGTCTAGTGCACAAGGTTCTGGGTGGCAAATCTTTTGATTTGCAGCCGTGCCTTGCTTTTGTTTATATGCCTGAATTTGTTTATTTTAGTTCGGCTGAGATTTCATACATTCTGGTAATTATTTAATCTGAGCTGTCACAGTTGACCAATGATGAATATGTTAATTTCTATTAAGGACAGATTAATACACCCGAGATTGCATAGATGAGTCAATGATGTATGCATGTTTATCCTACTGAGCACTACTGTCAGGTCCAATCTTGGTCTAGTGCACAAGGTTCTGGGTGGCAAATCTTTTGATTTGCAGCCGTGCCTTGCTTTTGTTTATATGCCTGAATTTGTTTATTTTAGTTCGGCTGAGATTTCATACATTATGGTAATTATTTAATCTGAGCTGTTACAATTGGCCAATGATAAATATGTTAATTTCTATTAAGGACAGATTAATACACCTGAGATTGCATAGATGAGTCAATGATGTATGCATGTTTATCCTACTGAGCACTACTGTCAGGTCCAATATTTTGATTTGCAAATGTGTCTTGCTTTTGTATTAATCTGAGCACTAATGTTTATCATACTGAGCACTACTGAGCTCTAGTGTTTATCCTACTGAGCTTTAATGTTTATCCTACTGAGCACTACTGTCTTGCTTGGTTATTAATAGAACTGGAACGTGAAAGATGTCGTCGTAGACAAATTGTCCAAGGTGCTGCCCTTGTTGGTGCTGCTGCTGCATTGTATTTCTTTAGGCAGAGACAGTCTGTGCTTGAGAGGCCTAGGATTACATATGCTCCAATGGCAGCTAGGGAGGAGGAAAGGATGGCTAACCTTCGTAGGATATATCAGTCCACTGATGTTGATTGTATTGACCTTATAAGGATGAAAAAGGCCCCATTCTTTCAGCTTTGTGACCTTTTTTGAACCCGCCATCTTCTCAGAGATAGCAACCATTGCACCATAGAAGAGCAGGTTGTCATGTTCCTTTTAGTTGTTGGTCACAACCAAAGGTTCAGAGTGATAAAACTATCCTTTCTTAGATCAGTGGAGACCATAAGTAGGCACTTCGAAGAGGTTCTATATGATGTTGGTGAATTAAGAGCTGAAATGATTCTTCCTCCTTCCACTGCTACCCCAACCAAAATCCTACATAGCCACAAGTGGAATCCATACTTCAAGGTGTGCAATGTCTCATCCTATATTTCCTTTTAAATCCATATTGCAATTCTAAATCCATAATGTTTCATCCTATATTTTCCTCCTAGTAAATCCATGTCCTTGACAATTGTTGTAGGACTGCATCAGGGCAATCGATGGCACTCATGTCTTAGCTAGGGTGCCCAACCACCAGAGACCGGCTTTCATGGGTAGGAAGCACTGCACAACCCAAAATGTCTTGGCAACGGTAGACTTTGACCTCAGATTCACCTATGTCCTTGCTGGATGGGAGGGGTCTGCCCATGATGCCTTAATACTAGCAGATGCTCTTCAGCGAGAAGATGGCTTAAGGGTACCAGAAGGTACATTAGACCTACTGTTTGTTAGGTTCTGACTTCCAAACATGTTTGAACTCTCAATAATGCTTTATTTGTTTATTTTTGCTAGGAAAATTTTATTTAGTGGATGCTGGGTATGCTGTTAGGCCTGGTTTCTTGCCACCTTACAGAGGCACAAGATATCATCTTAGGGAGTATGGTACTAGAAGGCCAGGCAATGCTAAAGAACTATTCTGCTCTAAGGGTGACAGTTGAGAGGGCCTTTGGTGCCCTGAAAATAGATTCAAGATTTTGTATAACAAGCCCTTCCATCCTTATCCCACCCAAGTGAAGTTGGTTCTTGCTTGCTGTATTATCCATAATTGGATCCTTAGATATGGTTCTGATTCCCTAGTTCCTCCTAAAGAAACATGGAATGCAAATCCAAGCAATGAACAAGTGCCTAATGATGTGCAAATGGATAATGTAGCTTGGGCTGAAATGAGGGACATGTGGGCATACCAGATGTGGCAAAATAGAGGGGCTGGTAGGGATAGGACATCTTGAGATGCAAAACTAGAGGGGTTGGATTGACAATGCAGTTGTGCAATGATGCAATTTGCAATATTTATGTAATTTTGAATCTTTATTGAGACCTTCTATGTAATCAATGATGAAATTAATATTTTATGAGGCCAATTGTGTCAGCAATGACGATCTTTTGTTATTTTTAGTTAACTTGTTTCTCTCAATATGATATTTACTTTTTCTCTCTCTGTATGCTATCTACTGGTTTGACTGTATGCTCTCTCTCTCTCCGTGTTTAATACCTATTTATTTAAACTGAGACCTTCTATGTAATCAATGATGAGATTAATATTTTTTTAGGCCAACTGTGTCAGCAATGATGATCTTTTGTTATTTTTAGTTAACTTGGTTCTCTCAATATGATATTTACTTTTTCTCTCTCTGTATGCTATCTACTGGTTTGACTGTATGCTCTCTCTCTCTCTCTCTCTGATTAATACCTATTTATTTGAACTAAGACCTTCTATGTTTTTATAAATTCATAACCAGCCAATGTAGAAGTATACAACCCAGAGGAGATTTACCAAAACCATCCAGTCGACCTAGCCAACAATGTGCCCATAGCAGACCAAGTGCCTGCTGCAAGGTTCTACTGGAATGATGCATGTTGGTATTTCTTATGACTATTGGATAAATCCGCAAGCGCACAGATTATACCGATGTAGCACTTCACCAAGAGTATTCCAGGTATCGTATTTTCCTTAGGGAACGATAGTGATCTAACTAGGATTAAAGATATGTCCTATGATGGATCAAGGGAGATTATGATAACTGGGTTGAGAGGTTCAATATAGCACAGATGTCTAACAAGGGATAGCTGGTTATACTGGCCTTATCGGCCCTTCTCTTGCAGGAGGCGACGGAATAGATCAGAAAGAGGGCATAACTCTAACCGGACCGCGTCGTCACGTTGTATTGAAGCCTTACCTTTTAAGAATTTATCTTACACACATGGTGGAATATAAATACTAGATAGGTGTAGGGTCGAGATGGCGGACTAGAGGGGGGGTGAATAGTCTTTTCTAAAACTTAAGCGCTCCGGCTAACCGAATCAAATGCGGAATTAAAACTATCGGTCTAGCCAAGACTACACCCCTCTATCTATAACTCTAGCACCTAGCAAATATGTCTATTAAGCTAACTAAGGTGTCAAGCTAGGAGGCTCACCTAAACAAGTCTAGGTTGCAAGGTCACACAAACCTAAGAAACTAGTACTCTAAGCACACCGGGAGCTCCTACACATACTAGTAAGCAAAGCACAAAGCACCTAAGCTCACTAGCAACACTCAATAGCAAGGCTACACAAACCTAACTAGAGAGCTCAACTTACTTAGCTACACAAACTAAGCAATGTGTTTTACAAGGCTACACAAACCAATTAGTCACTCAAGATCTTACTTCTAAGCTACACAAGCTAGAAGGCAAATAGTTAAGATACACAAGCTAACTAGTTACAAGAGCAACAACTAATCCACTAGCACAAGTATGAATAAGTAAATACAAGCTAGTGATTTGGAGAATGCAAACACCGAGAAGATGTACACGGTTGACACGGTGATTTTTCTCCCGAGGTTCACTTGGTCGCGACCAAGCTAGTCCCCGTTGTGTCGACCACACACTTGGTGATTCGGCGGCTAATAGGCGTTCACAAGCCTAACCCACTAACTCGGGCGCCGCAAGAATCCACCCACAAGTGAGGGTAGCTCAATGACACGCTCAACTAGAGTTGCTCTTCGCGATCCCCGCGGAGCAAGCACAACACTCCTCACAAGCACTTCTTCGGAGCGTCGCACAATCTTCTTGCGCGCTTCGACGGAGCCACAAGCCACCAAGCCATCTAGGAGGTGGAAACCTCCAAGAGTAACAAGCACCATGAGCTTGCAAGTCGATTACCTAGTGCCACACGAAGTTATCTCTCAAAGCAACACACTAGTAATCGCTCTCTCACTCAATCGGATGAACACTATCGAAGTATGAGTGAGTTAGAGGGCTCCCAAACCAAGCACACTAGAGGCAACAAATGCTCAAGGTGCTCCACCAGCCCCAAGGGCCGACCATGAGCTATTTATAAGCTTCCCCACGAAACTAGCCGTTTTGCCCACTCACTGGGCTTCCTGCAGAGGGCCCGGACGCACGCAACAGTGCGGGTCCGGACCATGCAGTCTGCGTCCAGATCCTTCTAGCCGTTTGAAACGGCCATTGGCACGCTCACCGCGCTCTGCCACGCGTCCTCCGGACGCAGCCAACAGTGCCGCACCGAACCCACACCTGCGTCCGGACCTCTATTCCAGAGAGCGCCAGACACCGGACGGCAAACAGCGTCCGGTCCACTCCAACGAGCAACAACAGAGAGGGCAAACCTCCGGACGCAGGGTCCGGAGTTCACCGTCCGGACCAACAACTGCGTCCGGACCCACTCTGTCGGCTCTGCTTAGATAGGGGGCAGGCGACCGGACGCAGACCCGATGGTCCGGACCGCCCAAGCCCCTTGCGTATGGAGTCAGCAGACTCGGCCAGACCTAGGGTTAGGTTCCGGACCCAAGTGCAATGGTTCGGACCCCCTTGGCCCTTGCGTCCGGAGCTCGGTTTTCAGCCGAGACTCCTCCGCACTTCTTCCTTTGTTGACACCATTTTTTTGGCATGTGTCAAATGGGCTGACTTGCATTGATCGGTAGCCGTTTTCTATCGGCATCGGAAGATCATCGGTCAATGTTACCGATGAGAGTGAATACTGCGAAAGGGATAAGTTTGTTGCCGATGGAAGCTGGACGATTCTTGCCGATTGGAAGGTATTACCGAT
Source organism: Microstegium vimineum (assembly GCA_022036555.1). NCBI lineage: Eukaryota > Viridiplantae > Streptophyta > Magnoliopsida > Poales > Poaceae > Microstegium > Microstegium vimineum. The sequence continues at coordinate 43,298,200 of CM039135.1, forward strand.
AAGGAGATGATGCCGATGGGCATAGGGTGACGTGGCAGTTGACGTCAACAGGGGATTGCCGATGACAATAGAAGGAGTTGCGGATTGAAGAGTCTGCCGATGGAAAGTTTCATCGAAGAGAAGACAAAAGGAAACTGGTGATCTCATACCAGTATTGTTATAGAAGTTTGAGTCCGACTCGTGCGCGAGTCAGTTGTTTCCTTAAAAATAGGAGTTTTGTTTAGGAAAGATATGAGTCGTGTCTGTCTACAACTCCTTTTGCTGGGTATAAATATGTACCTAGGGGTCGTGGAACAAAAATATCAATCATATATCAAACAAATCTATTATTCTTATTTACTTTTCAGCAGTTCTACTTTTATCGCATTAGATCTAGTTTACCTACGAGTTCTTCAAGTCTCGACGGGCTGCATCTCTTCGATCTCCGTCAACCATTGCAAGTTTCACGTTTGAGCAACCCGAGCCTTGACGTCCGGACGCATCACTGTCGTCTAGTTCATCTCTACTCTAGTTATCCTGATCAAGTTTGAGCCTTGACATCCGGGCGCATCGCCGTTGTCTCCTTTAGATCTTGTTCTAGTTATCGTCCTTGTTGATTAACTAGTCAAATCGACTGGCACACCTTTGGAAATCGAATTTGGGTATAAGCCCGAGGTGTTCGCAGATCCTGACGCTTTTTGTGTCAACATCCTTGCTTTCCCAAGTGCTAACACAAATGTGTTCACCACCTTGTGCATGTGTGTTACCATTTTCACAATCATTTTCAAAGCATTTTCACTTGATTCTCACCACGCCACTCGATCCTAATTCATCGCAAAGTTAGATCGCTCATAGTGGTACTAGATAACCGATATGCAAACAAGTTTGCTCCTCTTGATAGTACGGCTATCTATCCTAAACCCGGTCATATACTTCTCTACACATCTATGACCGGTGAAATGAAATGCCCTATGGTTATACCTTTGCCTTGCGCATTCCATTCCATCTCCTTCTCCAATATTGATGCAACACATGCACCAACCACTTGTCAAATGATATGATCCACTCCATATCATCACATGACCGTGTTGGTTCATCAATCTTGACCTCACTAGCTCTTCACCATTGCCTTGGTCCATCGGCGCCAAGCATCACCCGCTTTCCCTTCACACTTGCAACTGGTCCATCAAGCCAAGCCTCATCATGATCTTCTCCACCTTGATCACATGACTCCATGTCATGTTTCATGTGCAATAAGCTCCTTCATCACACAATCATATGTGAACTAATCTCCTGTGTATATATCACTTAAACACATATTAGTTCACCTAAGTTGTCACTCAATTACCAAAATCACATAGGAACTCTCAATAGGGCTGTCACTTCCTACTAGCATCCACAAACAATCCATGCGATAAGCGGTTTACAAAGGTAAGATCTAGTCTAGACACCACATCTACACTATTCTTACTACTTTAACCCTTGCATAAGATTAAAACACTCTACTTAAAGTAAAGCGATGATCAAGCATGAAAAGTTGTATAACAGCTATGCCAGAAGTAGAATATGAATTGCTATAAGGAACTCAGATGTATCACTTACAAGTGCTGAACTTACAAGAGGATCGCATCCGCTGAGGTAGAGCTCTGGAGAAGATTCCCGACAGACCCGAGGCTTTCTCTAGAAGACTTCCCTCACTATCCTCCAACTAGCATAACACTACTACTAAGGAGTAGTTTCTCCAATGAGGCATGAGTGAGAGTGAGGGCCTAGGGGGTCTGTGAAAGGTCTAAGTATGGCTAGAGGGGGGTGAATAGCCTATTAAAAAATTCTACAACAACACTTAAACAAACTTGTTAGAATAAAACACGGCGTAAGCAAGTTTGCGCTAGCTCTAAGGTTAGGCAAGCCACCTACCAATTTTAGTTACTAGCAAGATATGTTCTATGTCACAGACAAGACCTAGAACACTAGTGCTACTAGACTAAGCTACGCAAGCTAAACTAGAGGCTCTACTTTGCAAAAATATAAAGAATGTAATGCAAAGCTAGAGATAGAATGGTTGTACCAACGTGAAGAGATAAGCCAATAGATAACCAATCAATCACAAGATGAATCCTCGGTAGAGAGACAATGAGACACAATATTTTTTACCGAGGTTCACTTGTTTGCCAACAAGCTAGTCCTCGTTGTAGCGATACACCCACTTGGAGGTTCACGTGCTAATTGGCAATCAAAGCCAAACTCGTTCAGGGTGCCGCACAACCAATACAAGATGGGGATCCCCAAGCTACGCGGAATCCACTAGAGATACCTTTCGCGAATCTCCTGCGGGATAGGTTCAAGAACCCCTCACAATCCACCAATCAAAGCCGGAGACAATCACCTTCCTCCGCTCAATGATCCTCGTTGCACCAAGCCGTCTAGAAGATGGTAATCTACAATAATAATAAGAGCTCTGCGATGACGACGATCACCAAGTGCCACTAGTATGCAATCAACAAAGCAATGCACTTGGATTCACTCTATCTCTCTAGAATATGTCAAATATGTTTAGAGAAATGAGTGGTGGAAGCTTCTCAAGCAAGCACAAATGTGTGAGTGAGTAGAATGTGCAAGAGATGCCCAAAGGGCCGGCCATATCACTTATATAGCCCTCACTCAACAACTAGCCGTTTTGCCCCCAAAACTGGCTCTATGCGCGACCTCCAGACGCACTTTACACATGGGGTCCGGACCATCAACAGCGTCTGGACCCTTCACCAGCCGAGAGCAAACCCTCTATTTGTAAGCTCCGGACGCGCGCAACGCGACCTCCGGACTATGCCTCAAGCGTCTGGTGCCCTTGCCGTTTGAAAACGGCCACTTCGCGCCTTTGCTGCTACTTGCCACGTGGCTCCGGACGCACCTGTTCACAGGGTCCGGAGTCACTGCTCCTTGCGTTCGGAAATATTTTCCCGGGCGCCCGAGCGCACCCGAGAGCTCGCTTGAGCTCCTTAGCACCTCCGGACCCAAGTTCGGTTCATGGTCCGGACCATCACCCTGCGTCCGGACCCTCTTTTCCAGAGAGTTACAGAGAGCGCCAGGCTCCAGACACGCGTCCGGACGGCAAACATCGTCCGGATGCCTCTCACCAGCCGAGCCAGCAAGGGTTTGCCACCGGACGCACACGCGTTGGTCTGGTCGGGCAGAACCCTTGCGTCCGGACCCTGCGTCTGGACTGCTTCCAGCTGCCCAAACACTTCTCCAACTTCTTCCAAGATTCCAAGAGCCACCACTAAGTGATCCCAACACTTGTACACGTGTGTTAGCTTTTAGTTCATAATTATCTTGGAATTAGTTGGTTGTTTCACTAGTTCAATTGATTTTAATGCAATGCATATGAACCTAGTGGCACATGATAACCGTAATCATACTTAAGAGCTCCCTACTTGATAGTACGACTATCTATCCTAAATGTGATCACATCCTCTATGATGTCTTGATCACCAAACCGAAAATGGTCCTAGATTTCACCTTTGCCTTCAACCATTTTCTTTTCCACCACCATGCTAGAGCTTGTGCCATCCACTTGATCCACCTTGCTCCATCACATGGCATGTACCAACCTATCTCATGATTCACACTTAGAGATCAAGGTTAGTACTTAGGTGGGTTTCATCAATTACTCAAAACTAAAACACATGGGGACTCTCAGTCTATTTATAGCTAGAGGTGGAGTAGGGGCTACTCCAGTGCCACATCAGCGATCCGCGTCACTTCTATCATCCACCGTAGGATTAAACCATCATTAAAACCGACTTAGATCAACGGGAAAGATCAAGTGGATGCATGGAGGCATGCAGAGAATCGGTGGGGAGGTCGGTGCACCCTTTGGGCACATGGCTAGGTTCGGCCGAACACCCCCTACAGGTGGGCCCTGCCCATTTCTTCTAGAAGCTGTCCCCATAGGTCAGGGGGCCTGTGGGTGGCCAGTTGGCCCATATCCACGTTCGACCGAACGTGAATTGTGGCCGTTGGCCTCCATCTTTCGTGTGGAGCATGGCCCACATGTCATAGACACCTTGGCAATGGTTTTTTATTTTCCAAGATAGTTTGTGGGCCCATGTATCCTCGTGCTTTGATCTAGAGCCCTTGAGAAGAAGCACAAAGGAGATTCAATGGTGAACCTTCACTCTAGGAGGTCTCTTATGGATCATGGACACGTGGGAGGCCCTGGTGGTCCTTAGTGGGGTCGGCCGACCCCCTAAGTGGGTCCACAGGCTCCCAAGTGTCCCTATTTGTTGTTACCTGCATAGAACATACTCAAGGTACATGTGGAACCTATTCTTGATAAAATGCTCTAGCTATGTTATTATACTCTTGAATATGAGGATGATGACGGTATTTTGATGGTGATAAAATAGCTCGTAATTACCGTCAACAATGCCTGCTCCGGATTCATGCTTTGTCGTTTTGTAGACATTGTTCTGCAGGGCCAGAAGACTGATAAGGGGTTCAAGGATGTGCACCTCAATCAGGTTGCAAGGATGGTGACAACATTCGGTGGGAGGTTGTGTTCTGGAACACAAGTGTACAACCACTTGCGGTTCTGGCGAGCAAGATGGGTCAAGGTCTGCAAGCTCAAGCAGATGAGTGGTGCTGGCTGGGATGAGGGTAACTTCATGATAACACTGAGCACTGATCATTATGATGGAGTTGTGAAGGTATGCTACATTTACATTAGAAAGCAGAACATGACTTCCTGTTATTACTAGTGATAGTCCACTCTAATTATGAACTGCTATTGAACTGCTTATGATAGTCAAGGTCTGCTAGTGAACAAGCTCTTTTTATGAACTGCTTATGTGCAATTTGTTTGTTATCAAAAAGGTTTACTAGTTGTCTGTTTATGAACTGATTATAATGTTAGCTCTGTTTACTAGCTCTGTAGACACGACATAGCAATGTTTACTAGCTGCTTAAGTGCCTGTTTCATACTGTAATCATATGACATACTGTTTAAGTCTACTGTTAGTTAGCTGTTTAAGTAGCTGATGCATGGGTTCTGAAATTTCCTAATGGGTTTAGCATAGCTGAATGTCACTGTTAGTTAGCTGTTTAAGTAGCTGATGCATGGCTACTTCAAGGATGTTTCCTGTTTGGAATAATAGTCCAGGGGCAGCTTTTTCTCTGTATTCACTATTCAGTGTCTCAGTCTCTATGGTCATCGATTTCAGCTACTCCTATAGTATACTTTTGGGAGGATTTAGGCGATCAGCCATATCGCTTTGCTCTACTAACAACCTGATTTATTCTTCAAAAAAACAACTAAGCCTATTTCCTAGGCCTTTTGGCTCTACTACAACAAGATTCTTTTAACTCTGGTCGTGGCACACATGACTCCAGTACCTTCTATTCTATCTATCTATAGTTTTTTTGCAAATACTTGCATTTTTTTATGATGAGGTATGAACAACTAAAATACTGACTACAATTTGATGAGTATACAGAAGATTTGTCTACCTGTTTCAAAGATATGCATTGATCTATGTTTCTCTTAACCATGACTGAATGCAATGTAATTTATCTAGTCTGTCTTAGTTCCATATATTAAGAGTTCTGACTGAAATATACAACTATGCTTATATATGGTAAGTTGTCAGTTCACTGTTATGCCTATTCATGTTTACATATCAGTTTTTTCTATTTAGTTCATCAAAATTTGACATCAGTACATCAGCACTAACAACAAAATATTTTAGACAGCAAAATGTGACAGCAGTACATCAGTACATTATTTTTTCTGTCTTGTTTAGTTTAGTTTGATCACCCTTTTGACTGACATGAACTAAAAGGGTGATTCTGTACATACATCAGTACATAAGTGATATTTTGTGTCCCTTACACTTGTCTTTGCAATACCTTGATCTTACACTAATGATACTTACCTTTTGGTTTTGTCTTTGTTGATTAGGCACATCCAAAAGATGTAGAATTCTTAAATAGGCCAATTCTCAACTACTACCAGATGCAAGTGATCTATGGGACTGGTGTTGCTACAGGAAAGTTTGCAATGGGGTCAGCTGAAGCTTTGGGACAGCCAGGAGATGGAATTTCTCCAGATGATGTTGAAGCATATGAGAGAGGTGAAGATACAAGTGAAGATTCCTCGCTGGACAACAAATCAAAGGGAGAGAAGAAGATTGTTGGTATTTCTTATGACTATTGGATAAATCCACAAGCGCACAGATTATACCGATGTAGAACTTCACCGGGAGTATTCCAGGTATCGTATTTTCCTCAAGGAACGATAGTGATCTAACTAGGATTAAAGATATGTCCTATGATTAATAAAGGGAGACTATGATAACTGGGTTGAGAGGTTCTATGTAGCAAAGATATCTAACAAGGCAAAGCTGGTTATACTGGCTTTATCAACCCTTCTCTTGCAGGAGGCGATGGGATAGATCAGAAAGAGGGCAAAACTCTAACCGGACCACGCCATCATGTTGTATTGAGTCCTTACCTTTTAAGAACTTATCTGACACACGTGGTGGAATACGAAGACTAGATAGAGTTGTCACCTTCTACTAGCATCCACAAACAATCCATGTGATAAACGGTTTACAAGGGCAAGATCTAGTCTAGACACCACGTCTACACTATTCTTACTACTTTAACCCTACGTTAAGGCTAAAGCACTCTACTTAAAGTAATGCGATGAACAAGCGTGAAAAGGTGTATAGCAGCTAAACCAGATTTAGAATATTAATTGCTATAAAGAACTCGGATATATCACTTACAAGTGCTGAACTTACAAGAGGATCGCATCCGCTGAGGTGGAGCTCCGGAGAAGATTGCCGACAGATCCGGGGCTTTCTCCAGAAGACTTCCCTCACTCTCCTCCAACTAGCATAACACTACTACTAAGGAGTAGTTTCTTCAATGAGGCATGAGTGAGAGTGAGGGCCTATGGGGTCTATTTATAGCTAGAGGTGGAGTAGGGGCTACTCCGGTGCCACGTCAGCGATCCGCGCCACCTCTATCAGCCACCTAGGATGAAACTGTCATTGTAACCGTCTTAAATCAACGGAGGAGATCAAGTGGATGCATGGCGACATGCAGGAAGTCGGTGGGGAGCTAGAACCACCATATGGTGATTCGGCCGAACCCTATGGCAGGTGGGCCCTGCCACTTTTCTTCTAGAAGCTGACCCCACTGGTCAGGAGGCCTGTGGGTGGTCTCTGGCCCCACCTAGGCATTCGGCCAAATGCCTTTTGTGGCCAAATGGGCTCATCTTTCGCAGGTGGCTTCTAGACGTAATGCCCATCATGATGGTGTATGCCTTGTGCACATTTGCCATACTTGGAAATATGTCATGTTGGGCCTATGGATCCTTGTGTTGTGAATCTGGACCATTGAGAGGTAAATATACTTGGATCCAAGGGTAGAGAGTATTCTTGAGGGTGTTCCATGGATCATGGGGGCTAAGAATGCCAAGTGGGTCCATAGGGTGGTCGGCTGACCCCCTAAGTGGGCCCATTGGCTCCCAAAAGACCCCATTTGTCATTACCTGCATCAAATAGTCATGGGACATGTGGAACTAGTTATTGGGTAAATTATGTTCATGCTATTCTTGTTTTCCTTTGAGTATGAGGATGTTGACGGTGTTTTGATGGTGATAAAATAGCTTGTAATTACCGTCAACAAAGATAAAGGAAGATGAGAGGACACCCAAGAGAAAGAAGCAGCAAGAAGAAGGAAGCTCAAGCAACGGAGGGCTAACTAAAGCTATAAATGGACTGAGTCTTACAGTAGCTGAAGCTGAGGCATGTAAGGGAATCTACAAGGCTGTCATGAATATCCCTGGATTCACTAGAGATCAGCTGATGTGTGCTCTTAAGCACTTCATGGAGAGGAAAGGGACAACTCTTGTGTTTATGGACATGGATGAGAGTGGTAGGCAGCTATGAGTTAGGAGGTTTGTTGCCAAGCATTACTAATAAAGATGAGAGTGATAAGCAAGTGAAGACATTTTTAGGAACAACACAAGCAAGTAGTTGTAGGCTCTTTAATATTGCAGTAGTAGTCTGAATGTGATAGTGCAAGATCACTGTAGTAATCGTTATTTGTGGTTGCTAAACCCCTTTCTACAGACTTGGTTTTAAATGAGCTTATACCTCTTGTAATAATTTTGATATTGTGGATACTGCTTTCTTAGGAATTTCTAGTTGTTGTGGACCTTGGAATATGGTGATGAAATGCATGATAAATTCTAGCGATTTCTTGTTGTTCAGACCTTATGATAAATTCTAGTGATTTCTAGTTGTTCAAACCTTGTGATTTTGATTTTGTTCAGACCTTGTATACTCTTGGAATTTTTAGTTTGCTTCAGCTTGTATAAACTGTTCGAACAACACTCTGCATTCAACCAAACACATGTACTTGCACTCTATTGTGCTTACGCAAGTCAACCAATCATGTGCACAACAGTATACACCTACTTATCCAGTCCAACCAAACAACTGCATGTTGCATTGCCTAATGCAGAATAAAGGTGTGCTACATAGTGTCTTTGTGCAATGCAAATTAGTGCATCCAACCAATCACACCCTTAGTGCCTTAGTTGATGAGAACTTTTTTTTGAAGGCCGTCAATACTGTATGCCTTCATTCGGCTTGCAAGTGGCAGTCTCAGGCTTTTAGCAAAGCGAGCACCCGAAGCGGAATCCGAGGAGTGCATTGCGTTGCGTCGCGTCCGTTGGCCACCGGATCATTTGATCAGACCTGCACCAGTCCTGGACAAGAACAAGAAGGAATGTCGTGCGTGCTCCTGCCTCTTGGTGCGCCTGCCTGCGACGACGCAGGCCATGACAGGTGCAACCGTGCAAGGGTTAGGGAAGCCGTTTTGTCAGTTTTTGCAGTCGGCACCACACGCAAGGTCAGGAGAGGAGGTACGTTCTCCTAGTACGACTGCCTGACTGCTTTTCTCCTAAGTTTTGTTGGGCTCATTGTTTCGGTTGATGATAAATTGGTTGATGTTATTTTTAACTGTTTTATTATGAGAGAAAAACATTATCTCTATGACTGATAAACCAAACAAATAGTACGCTACAACTGTTTTTCTCCTACGCTTTGTTCGTCTCATTATTTTGGTGGATGATAAGTCGGTTGATGCTGTTTTTAGCTGTTTTATTGTAAAAAAAACACTGTTTCGATGAAAGATAAACCAAGCAAACAGTGTGCTACATTCTTACAATGAAATGTTGATACTAGTGGTGGTGTTCACGGAATACAAAAGCCAAATTGATTAAATAATATTAAGTTATGGAGAATAATCTGATCGAATAATATTTTATGAGAGAGAATAAGTTAAGACAAACTGATACTAGTTGAAACGAGTAGAGCTACTATTTTTCTATACGAGACTATTTAGAATTTGGATCTCATTCTCATAAAGAGAATCTAGATTATAGACAACGAATGCATAATTTATACGTAAAGAAACAAGCGGTGTTTAGATCTTATCCTCGTAGTGACCATTGTTTTTGCATAGTAAAAAACACGAAATAATATGTTTGAGATAGATAGCTGGATTATAGAATCTTATTCTAAAATATAAGTGCTTGGATCTCATTCTCATTTTTCTATCGTATTTTTCTTGTTATAGCTCATTTTCCTATCTTGTTTTTCTTGTTACAACAAATCAAATGGAACCGGCTCCTCTAACTTGGCCAGTTATACGTCCATGGACATAGAACGCCCGATGTCGTCCATTGCCGATCCAGCGGCAAGGAGCAAAACAGCGCAGGAAGCAGGTACTGAGATCGGCTGATAAGACTGTTGGGGCCCGGTTAGCATGGAAGATGGCTGCCGCCGCCTGTTATTAGGAAGAAAAAGGATATTTACTTCTATGGCAGTATATATGTCCGTAAAAATGCATCTTTTTTATATATCATTATTTTAGGAAATTTTTAAGGAAGGAAATCCAGAAAAGAAATGGTCTTTTAGTGTTGGATAATATTATTATTTTACGTCTAATGAAAAAAATAAGATTTTAAAATAAAATGATATTTATTTCATAGGATCTCGGATGAAGACGATTTTTATATGAAAATTATAGCTCTCGACGAGAACTACAACTTTATAATTTTAAGTTTTTAAATTTAAAATCGTTAAGTTTCTAAAAAAAATAGCAAAGTTTCAATAGTATTTAAAACTTTATATTATTTTTTAATCATCTTAATAATCTCAAATATAAAAACATGCAACTACAAAGTTGTGAATTTCATCGAGATGAGCTACACTTTTCATATAAAGTATCTCTATTTAACACCATATAAAAAGATATAATTTTTTCAAGACAACAAGTATTTGTACATACTCCCTCCGTCCCAAAATAGATGTCGCTATGAGATACGTGCCGGTCAAACTTTCTCAACTTTAACTATATTTGTAGAAAATACGTTCAACATTTATACTTACAAACCAATTTCTTATGAAAGTATATTCAAAGATCTATTTAATTATACTAATTTATATTATAAATATTAATATTTTTTTAATATATAATTGGTTAGTTTTTGGGATAGAGGGAGTACTGTTGAAATATTGTTTAGTTTTTTTAACCAACTTAATTTTTCCAAAAGAAGTTTATAGAAAGTCTCGTGGAAACAGAAAGTTTAAGACATACTCATACTACATACTCAGTGCTTGCTTCATGCGCTGTTTGCTCCCTGCCACTAGATCATCAATGGACGGCATCGGGCATTCTATGTCCCTGGACGTAGAATTGCCTAAAGTTAGAGGAGCCGGTTCCAAATCAAATAGGGTCTGATTATAGTCAAATTTAAATTGTCTGACTCATTAACAAAAATAAGATAAGCATTTTTTCATGGAGTGGACAGAGCAGCCAAGAAGCAAACACTGCTAATAGGTTAGCACTGTACCAGGTCCATCGCACATTCGCAATTGGCATTTTTTTTTTCTTTTTGCTGTGACTCGTACTGTGCACGTTTCACTGTTTCATCAGAACCTTTCTCCGTCGGACGTTTCTACCCCTGTCCTGGTGGGCCCGCCCGCCGCAGACGCGCGGCGCACGTGGTCGCGTCCCGGGTCCCGACAACCCGACCTGCCACGTGGGCCACCCCGGACCCCTTCTCAACCCCATCCGTTCCCGCCATCTCCACACCTCTCCCGCCAAAACCAACCGACGCCGCGGCGCCGCCCTCCACTCTCCCGCCTGCGAGGCCCGGGTCCACCGCGCAGCGACACAGGCGGCGCTTGGTTTTGCCGCGCAAGCTTCCCCGCAGATATAAAAAGTCAGCGCTCGCCACTCGCCTCCGAAATCTTCTTTTGGCGCGCATCCCAACAGACGCCGCCGCCGTTTCCCGCCTTCCCTGCGGTCGCCGGAGTGCCTGGTTCTGGTCGTTTCGGCGCCTGGATTGGCAGTGCTTGGAAGGGGGAGGAGGGACATGGAGGGAGTCGCCAAGCCGTCCACGAGCTCCGTGTCGGGGGTCACGGATATGGCCTCCTCCGCCGCGACCTCCATAGAGGAGAGGTTCGCCGATCTGTGCAAGGTACGGGCTCTGTCTCTTCTGCTGCGGCGTTCGCCGCGCCGTCGGGCAGGGGCTTTCGACCCTTCGTTGGGTCCCGGAATTTGTTATTTTTTCCCCACTGCGATGTCTTCGAGCTACTTCGTGTGTGTTTGCTCCACGAAAAAATCATGGAAGGTTGAAGATTTCGGCGGATTCTCTTGTTTGGAAATTAATTTGTGCTGGATCTGGCGCTCCCATTTGGCCTTCCCTGCATCTTCTATTCTTGGGGAAAATGTGTCAGCTTTTCTGGGCGTGGTACGGTCTTTGGGGTTCAGTGCTCTCGCCCCATTGATAATGATTTAGGTTATCACAACCAATTTTCTCGTCCTTGAATCCTTCGAATTTCTTTTCGGAGATAAAAGGAACCATTCCGATCCAATTTCTTCGATTTCCGTGCAATTTGTGGAACTTCATTCCCCACCATTTTCTGCAATTTTTTTTGTGGTCTGCGGAGGGTAATTCTATTATTTGCGGCTGCTCCTTCCAAAATCGAATAAATGAAGTGTCTTTTGAAGAGTCCTTTTGTTTTATACACTTCTTAAGTTTGATGAGTCACACTGTCCTTCGTATGTCTTATCATTATTAGTGATTCACTGATTCTGTACCTGTGAGTTTATTTACTACTCCTATTTAGGAGAAATGGATATTCATAATGTTGTGATGTTCCATTTTATCGCTACTATTCTCCTGGAACTGGTTCTCGTATACTCAAATCTTTTTTTTCCTCTGTTGTTTGCTGGCGAGCAGAGCAAGCTGGGACTGGACGAGAGCACGACGAGGCAGGCAATGCAGCTTTTCAAGGAGACCAAGAACATCCTCGAGTCCAGCGTGTCTTCCTTGGGCGGCGGATCGGTAAGTTTGCGTTTTCTTTGTCTTTGGTGTAGTTAGTGCTTTTTCCATCCAATTTTAGGACCATGATGTATTTCTAAAACCTATCTCTGTTACCTATTGGATTATGTGTAGCCCGAGGAAATCGAGAGGTTCTGGTCTGCCTGTGTTCTTTACTGTGTGTCAAGGCTCAGCAAAGCGGGGAGGTCCAACGAAGATGGCAGTGTCTCACTTTGCCAGATCTTGAGGGCATCTAAGCTGCAGTATGAGTCGTGCTATGTTTGTTTGGCTGAGGAACAATCACTTCTGACTTAGCCTGATCCCTGTATTCGTTTTGTTGATTCAATGTAGCATTGTGGATTTTTTCAAGGAGATGCCACAGTTCTGCATAAAGGTTGCACACGTTTTGACTGGCCTATATGGTTCAGATTGGGAAAAGAGGCTTGAGGTATATTATGCAATTAGTATGCTCCCCCTGTTTTAGAATCGGTTTTATAATTGAACATGTTTTATCTTTCTATCTTATTAATGCATTTCCTTGTTGTGTGCTCAGTTGAAAGAACTGCAAGCGAATGTTGTACATTTAAGCTTGCTAAGCAGGTAAAATTATACTTTCTATTTTGTGTTTTAAAAAAGTATACTTTCGATTGCTTTTGCTTGTGTGACGTGGCTACTCATAGCATAAAATGTCTAGCTTTTGTTTTTGTAAATTGCTGTGCTAGAATGTTGACTCACTACTAGTTTTACTGGACTGAAATGGAATCACATTGGGGCATTTGGTAAATGAAATATTGAGTTTCATTGGATTGGAGGTATATTTGAGTACAATAACTTGAGAAGGCATATCCTGTACTGCCTGTACAACTCCAGAGTTCTTATGTCCTAGTATGATACCATAAATATTGGGATGACCAAGCTTGGAGTGTTCTTTTTTTGTGTTCCCAAAACTATCTTCTCTTTTGTACAACCTGTCTAAACGTTATGCATCCTAGGAAGTTCAAACTGGTAGGCTGAAATTCCATTATTCATCTTAGATGTTTTTGAAATCATCCCCATTTGCTGAATCATTGTGTATATATCGGTGATTATTAAGGATTGTGGCGCCATTCAAATAGTCCAATGATATATGAGCAAATTATGCTACAGTGCAGCTGGTTGATGATGCTTAATTGATTTCAAGCTTCATATATACTCTGGTTTTTGAAGACCATTTGCAATAATATCTACTGTATCTTAATGTCTATGCTGCTGCCTGCTTTGTTGTTTCCTTCTCATCGATAGTTTCCTTTATAAAAGCACAAATTATTAAGTATTGGTGACTAAGTGATCATGTCTTTGGTTCAGGCACTACAAGCGTGCATACCAGGAGCTATTTTTGTCAAATGATGGCAAGTGTTCAGGCAATTCTTCAGAATCAAACAACCAAGAGGCTTCTGATTATTATCTCTTTGGATGGTTGCTCTTTTTAGTCCTACGAATCCAAACATTCAGCAGATTCAAGGATCTTGTGACATCCACGAATGAACTGGTTTCTGTGTTGGTAAGGACATCAGCTATGATCTTTGCAAGTGCTTTCTCTTTACTTGCATCAGGACAATTGATGTATAATATTGGTTAACTTGAATTGTACACCTGCAGGCTGTACTTATCATTCATGTTCCTGTGCGTCTAAGGAACTTGGATATAAAGGATTCATCCTACTTTGGTAATGGCAATCAATTCTTATTTGACAGATGATGTTTGCTAATCATGGTCTGCTAGTTATAGCAGTTGTGGTATAAAATCTCATGCGCTCATTTATTGGTTTGAATCAGTTAAGAAGTCAGATAGGGGAGTCAGTCTTATTGCTTCTCTGTGTGAAAAATATCATACATCAGAAGATGAGTTGAGCAAAGCACTGGAGAAGACAAATACTCTCATGATGGATATTCTGAAAAAGAAGCCATGCCCAGCTACTTCAGCATGCCAACAGGATAATTTGTCTTTCATTGATCCAGGTAGAGACCCGCTGCACAAGAATATTTTTAATGTTTCTTGTTCACTGTTTTTTTTCACAAGTTTGTCTGTTGCAGTCTCACTAAGATTTCTTATTCAATGCAGAAGGCTTGACACTTTTTAAGGATTTGCTTCAAGGAGACTCATTGAAATCAAGTCTGCTAATCCTAGAAAAAGAATATGAAAATGCAATTAACACAAAAGGCGAGCTAGATGAGCGCATGTTTGCTAATGATGAGGACAGTTTACTTGGCAGTGGAAGCCTGTCAGGTGGAGCCATTAATTTACCAGGCACAAAGGTAATACTAATTAGCAAGCTTATTCATCCATTGCTTCATAACTTGAAAGTGTTGAAATCATTTGAAGTTGTGTATATGTCATGGTATTTCAGAGAAAGTATGATGTTATGGTCTCACCTGCAAAATCAATATCAAGCGCAAATCCGATGTCTCCTCCACGTTTTTGTCTATCTCCTAAAGGAAACAGCTTTTGCAACTCAAAGATGGCTCCTATCACTCCAGTGAGTACAGCCATGACAACTGCCAAGTGGCTTCGGAGTACAGTATCTCCCCTTCCATCAAAACCTTCTGGGGAACTATTGCGCTTCTTCTCAGCATGTGACAAGGATCTAACAGAGGACATTGCACACAGAGCTGGGATTATGCTTGGGGCCATATTCACAGGCAGTTCTTTTGGTGAACGGATCTGTACTAATATGCGAAGCGCAAATAGAATGGATGCTATCTGGACAGAGCAAAGAAAAATGGAAGCCCTTAAGCTGTATTATAGGGTTCTGGAATCTATGTGTAGGGCAGAGTCACAGATCTTGAGTGGGAACAATCTTACATCACTTTTGTCTAATGAACGTTTCCATCGGTGTATGATTGCATGTTCTGCAGAGTTAGTTCTTGCAACTCACAAGACTGTCACTATGATGTTCCCAGCTGTGTTGGAGAAGACTGGCATTACAGCCTTTGACTTGAGTAAAGTCATAGAGGGTTTTGTTCGGCATGAAGATACACTCCCAAGAGAGTTAAAGCGTCATCTGAATTCTCTTGAGGAACGGCTCCTAGAAAGCATGGCATGGGAGAAAGGGTCATCAATGTACAATTCCTTAATTGTTGCTAGGCCGGCACTGTCTGTAGAAATAAACCGGTTAGGTTTATTGGCTGAACCAATGCCATCACTTGATGCAATTGCAGCACATCATAATATCTCATTGGGGGGCCTGCCGCCTCTTCCCTTCCAGAAACAGGACCATTCGCAAGGTATCATTTTATCAGCCACCATTGGTATAATGCCTATTACATATTCCTGAAGTGTTAAAAGCAGTATTTCTTGGTTTTTCCACTTCAATCATGCGATTAAGTGATTGAACATCATCTTTGTTAATTGTGTTTCCTGTAGATAAAGATGAAGTCAGGTCTCCCAAAAGGGCATGCACTGAGAGGAGAAATGTGCTGGTGGACAGCAATTCATTTCGATCACCAGTGAAGGATATTATTAAATCAAAGTTACCACCTCCTCTTCAATCAGCTTTTGCAAGGTTAATATTCCTTTCTGACTTGTTTGTGAACTCCTGCCTCAGCTGGATGCTTAAGTGGAATTTCCCGTTTTTTTATTCTTATTGCAGTCCAACAAGACCGAATCCTGCAGCAGGAGGTGAAACATGCGCAGAGACAGGAATTGGTGTGTTCTTTAGCAAGGTGAGTGTTTCTTCAGATGCATCGTGATGTGAAAAGATAAAATGCTTGCTGTTCACGCCATATCCCTCTATCACAGATAGCAAAACTCGCAGCCATTAGAATCAGAAGTCTCTGTGAAAGACTGCAACTTTCTCAGCAAGTTCTGGAGCGAGTGTATTCCCTTGTCCAGCAAATACTTAGCCAACAGACTGGTCTTTTCTTCAACAGGCACATTGATCAGATCATACTATGCAGCATATATGGAGTTGCCAAGGTACTTCCTTACATATAAATATAAATTTGTTCAAGTTCCAATATTAACAGATAAAAGTATTTCCTACTGTAACATTAAATTTCTTATCGACAACAATTTGCAGATCTCTCAACTGGAACTTTCATTCAAGGAGATTATTTTCGGCTACAGAAAACAACCTCAATGCAAGCCACAAGTTTTCCGAAGTGTTTATGTTCATTGGCCCCCAAGAAGCCGTAACAGGGTAAGTTCCATCTTATATTTTAGCTTTTAAGTATTTTGCAATGAGTTGGAAGTTTATCTGACTGAATTATATCCTGCCAGAAAACAGGAGAAGATCATGTTGATATTATCACTTTCTACAATGAAGTATTTATTCCTGCTGTCAAGCCTTTGTTAGTGGAGGTAGGACCTGGTGCTAGTCCAAAGGTGAAAGAAGAGGAAAAAGGTTCTGCTGATGGTATGCACCCAATGCAGAAATTAAGCAACATCGTTCTAGTGCTGACTCGATAAATGATTTGCTGAAATATTTTAATTGTATCAGTAGGTCCATACCCAGAATCTCCTCGGCTAGCTCGGTTTCCAAACCTTCCTGACATGTCTCCAAAGAAGGTTTCTGCTACTCATAATGTATATGTCTCACCACTACGATCATCGAAGGTAAATACCTGTCAATTTGTTGTGTATCTTTCCAGTTTCACCTGACTGAACTATTTTGGTAATCCTTCCATCAAATGCTTTGACAACTTTATAACTGTACTCTCCAGATGGATACTTTGCTCTCCCCAAGCTCAAAGAGCTACTATGCATGTGTCGGTGAGAGTACCTACGCGTTTCAAAGCCCCTCCAAGGACCTGAAGGCTATCAATAACCGCCTAAATAGGTAAAATTAGAAAAAGAATAGTTCACTAAAGGTGTGCTCATTCAATTTCCAACAACAGATAACTGATGCCCAGATTACTTGCAATGTGTCCAGTGGGAAGAAAGTTAGTGGACGACTGAACTTTGATGTTGTCAGCGATCTGGTCGTCGCCAGCAGCCTCAGCAGCGATCAAAGTGCAAAGCCTGCAGCCACGGAAGTGGTTCTCACCAAGACACCGGTGAAATGCGAGCCATCAGACTCGTGATCGACTCTGATGCTGCATCACCAATCCAGTCCACAGCCTATTATAATTTGTTAGGTTTCAGATGCTCTGATTTAGATATTAGACGACCCTTGTTTCTGTTTGTGTTTTTTTTACATGCGAAACATCTTTGTGAGCAGCTCTACCTTCTGTAAAATATAAGAAAGCTGCCCTGAGAGCTCCCTTAACCCAACTCGCTTTGTAAGAGAGAAATAACATAGTCATGTAACTTCATGAAGTTTTGAAAGGTTCTGTAAATGCAAAATTGTCATTGTCAATTCCGGTACAGCTGCGAATTGCTTGTTCGTGGCTGTTTTACTATCAGCCTGTCAGCACTGTACTACCTTGTTTTAAATCTATCTGCTCGATGGAGAAAAATTGATAGCTTTATAGATTGATCGCTGTTACACGTGAATGGACGCTAGGAGGGGGCAGCTGTCCGTTCGGAAGGCACCGTTTCTCTGAATGGGTAGTGGTATTTATAATATTTTTTTGGAAACGGTAATTTATATTTAGATGTACTATTCTAGAGACGGACAGTTTGATCCGTGTGCTACTCGATCCAGGGGATAAGATCACTTCTCCCTCTAAAAAATACTAATAATTATTACAGTAACTATGTACCTCACAAAATATTGATTCCATAATGAAACTATTTTGATAAGTCATAAGTCCTGATAGCAGGTTCTATTATACTAATCAAAATTAAGATAGTTTAACTTGGCCAAACCTAGAATTATATTCTCTGAGGACAGGCAGTATTTTAGCAGAAAGGTCACAAATACAACCTATCCACACCGCCTATACAGGCTCAATTTAAATAATTGAATACATCAAATAAGTTCAATTTAAAATATGAAACTGTAGTTCTATTTTGAATTTATAATTTGCAACTGAATAAACTCGCCTCTCAGCAAATGTCGTCTTTTAATCCTTCTCTTAATATATATTTTCACTTTGATTTGTTTAGAGTGTGCCAGGTCAAAGCAATAGTGCATCAACCTTTGATGGATATTTTCAATTTGATTTGTTTGGGGTGTGCCAAGCCCAAGCAATAGTGCAATGCTAGAGCAACACATAAGAATCTTGATAGCAAGCTATCATTTTAGATTCTTTCCCACAAAAAATAAATTTAATATCATTGTGGACGTGTCCCACATATCAGATATCAAACTGATAAGAACAGATACTACACTTGATCTTAGCCAAAAGGCCGAGAAAGGTATGAGTTACATTGTAGGCCACGCCCCTTGTTTTGTACACGCCTCGCCAACTCAATGCCTGTCACCCTGCGATGTGGTACTATTCCTCAGCTTAATATTCGCGATTTGTTGTTAAACAATGCCAGGGTCCGTAAAGATTCGCGATTTGTTGTTAAACAATGTCAGGGTCCGTTAAGATCATATCCTCCTCGGTCTTCTGTGGCTGTTTGATGGGCCCAAATCCAGAACACACAGCTAAGGAAGGCCCAACGCTAAAAAAAACCGAACCACTGGATTGGCTTAGCGGTCTTATCCAGGAAGGCTACAGAAATTCGATCGATGTTGTCTTTGTCTGTCAAAATATATCGATATATGTAACGATAGACTTAAAAGGAGAAGATGTAATATTTTTTTTTTTGCGAATTACACACAAGTACAGATGCATACACCTATGAACACACGTACGTAAACTCTACTTATATGAGCACCTCCGAAAGACTATGCCTACACATAACCTCGAGATTGACGAAGTCACCACAGACGCCTAACTATCGACAGAAACATCGCCTACCACTGAAAGCACAAACGCCATTAAATCCTTGAATAAATCCAAAAAAATGCGAGCACCCGTGTCAAGTAGAGGACTTAAACCCGGGTGGACAAATTTTACCACAAGGAACCTACTATATGAAAAGGCTTTGCTT
This sequence comes from Microstegium vimineum, assembly GCA_022036555.1. Taxonomy (NCBI): domain Eukaryota; kingdom Viridiplantae; phylum Streptophyta; class Magnoliopsida; order Poales; family Poaceae; genus Microstegium; species Microstegium vimineum. The sequence goes on from CM039135.1 coordinate 43,317,548, forward strand.
TGGTCATGTGCGATTTCCTGATTTCTGATGGATATGTTAACATTAATATTAAGGTTGGGCTCCATAATAAAATGTTTATATGCATGTCATCATTTGTTAATTGAGTTTAGTGACTAGACTATTAGAATTCATTGATTATTGCATTTTATTGCATGTATATATTTGCTTGGGTCATCCCTAGATATACATTTAGATATACAATGTTTAAATACATAGTAATTTTTTTTAGAGAAAACAGGAGGGGGAGACAAAATTGAGTTATAAATTAAAAGAAAGAGAGAGTATAGATGGTCATGGCCCGTTGGCACGACCCACTACATGGGAATTTGGCTCGGCCCTAACACGACACGACACGACACGGTGCCCACCGAGCCCGTGCCGGCACGGCCCGAGGCACCAGGGCGTGCCTGGGCCTGGTCCGGTAAAAAAAGAAATGACCCAGGATAAAGAAACTGGCCTATCCCTAGCCATCCCTCCCCTAACCCTAGCTGGAGCCTCCTCCCGAGTCGCCCCCGCACTCGCGGTCGGGTCGCGGACTCGCGGCTCCTCCTCGCGCCGCTCCTCCTCGTGCTGCTCTGCAGCCCTCCGCTCGTCCTCGTCGTCGTTGGCTCCTCTCCTCTGCGCGGGAGGCGCTAGGGCTCTCCTCAACAGCAACGCCGACGACCACCTCCTCCTCCACGCCCTGTGCTTCGCCTTCGCCCCAGCTCCACCCTCACACGACGGCGCTGTGGCCGTTCGCGGCTCCGCCTCGGCCTTCTCCCCCTCTCTGCTGGCATATGTGGGCCGCTGGGCCAGCACAGCCTGCTACGCTTCCCGTGCTTGACGGGCGGCACGACCCGATAAAACCGGGCCAGGCACGAGCACGCACAGGCACGGCGGCCCGTAGAGGCACGACACCATGTCGGGCCGGCACGGCCCGTTGGACACATCTATAAGAGAGAGTAGTATTTTAAAAGTCAAAGTCAAAACATGCACACTTGACAAACACTGTTCTTGTACTGTTAAACATGTCATCGCCTTGTGGTGCAAGAATTAATCAGAGTGTCTGCTGACCTATGTAGATCTCCAACAGTAATGTCGAAGTCAAAAGCCGAACGGAAGTTCTAATTATTCTGAAAAAAAAATGTATCAGTTGATTGTGGGAAAAGGATTGCCTCTGCTATCACCTAGGCTGGAGATTACTGGGCTTTTTTTTTATTTCAAGTGTGTGCTTTGAAAAGTGTCCTTTAATTTTACAGCACTGCTAGAACATTAGATTATGCAGTAATTTAATTTGTCTCCTCTCACTGCTGACGTTCAAACGCTGCAATCAACGAATATCACGGGGTAACCGGAGCCGACCCGGAGCAGATCCCATCTTTTACCAATACGAAAACCAGAGCTGAGAAAGGAAAATTGGACCATATATATACTTGCTTGACCTGATGGACGAGTGGGCGTGGGGTAAAAATGTGACCAATGTTGGGACAGACTGGGATTGGACCAGCCAAAAATCTTTATTTCTTTGGTCCTATCTAAACCTGATGTAACATAACTTGGCGCTTCAATAAGCCTAAATTCAATGGGACGTAGTCGGAGATTGCTATGTTTAAATATTAACATTCTTTTTTTTCTGAGTTCTCGTAGCACTATTAATTAATATATTGGCCTCTTCTAAGCCTCTTACTTCAAGCTCCATAGCTGATTTTGAGTGGCTTGATCGATGGGGGCTTAAATGAACACTTATGTATAGATCATGGCCGGCAATTATGAGTATCGTTTAGGACATAAAATCATTTTTATATAGAATACAAATTGGACTAAAACAGATATAGTAATCAAATAAAGAGATTCAAATCAACAAGTGGATACAAAGAGTTCAAGCGACTATAATACGATCGAATGTGAAAGTCAAAATCTATATTCATGATGTCACGAGCCATCTGCTACAAGAAAAGACACTATAGATCATGTTAGGGTTTGAACTAATTACGTACAGACCAAGAAAAAAATTATGTATATATGGATGAAAAAGTGTATAAAGTAATTATTATAAGTTTATATTACCTATTGTTATAGAGAATGTGTATGAAAATTGTTAGAAACCTATTATTATAGAGAATGTGTATGGAAATTGTTAGGAAATTAACAAAGAGCGAGCACACAAAGATAATATCAGTACTATAGTTATTATCAGTACTAGAAACCTGCACATCTAATAATATATGTCTTCCTACTAAAATCCTATTAAGGCACCGTTTATATGAAACCTTGCCACACAACCATTCCTAGCAAAAAAATGCTAGTCTAAGAGCATCTCCAAGAGTTGGTAAATGAGATTGGTATCCTTGTTTTTTTTTTTTTGACAAAACCAGAAATTGTGCTCTCCAACTATTTGACAAACGAGGTTGACATGTTTAGCAAGTTGGCATTCAGAGCCTCTCCACGCGCAAATATACGCGCGCCTATCCGCGGCGCATCTCTCCCGCGAGCCGCCCCGACCTTCCCGCGCGAGCGAGGAAACTTCACTGCGACCCGCGATCTCGTCCTCCGCCTTCACGCACGCGCCGCCCTAGCCAAGCCGATCCTTCACGAACGCCGCCGAGGCCTTCCCGCGTGGGTCAGGGCGTCCCCAAAGCTCAGACAGAGCCCACCGAACTGAGTCCAACCTCGCAGACAGGCAGAGACAGTCCTGGGCAGAGATGGCGGACGTCGGCGGCAGCGGCTTCGGGACGAACTCCGCCGTCGACAACGCCAACCTCCGCCGTGAGCGCGAGAACCTCTCCCACCGCATGCGGGACCTCCAGGACGAACTCCGCTGGGAGGCGGACGCCGATTCGTCCGGCGCCCCCGCGTCCCACCTCCGCAGCATCTTCACCGCCCAGCGCCGTCCGCCGTCACCAAGGACCAGTAGCGGGCTCTGTTGAGAATTTTTCTCCGCGTTTTTTTTTCTCCGGTCGTGTGCTCCTATGTGTAGCGGTGAGGGGTCATGGTCGCTTCTCTAAATCATTTGTCTGGCGCCTCATGGTCCATGGCAGCGCACGCGATGTGTTTGTGGAAATGTCGTAGTGCAGACAATTTGACTGAAAGCGTTGCTACCTCGAGACGCATTGTTCAGACTTTTATTTAAAAAACTTATTTACTTTGCTACCTAAGCACGTGTATAACAGAAACTGGCCGGAAAAAAAAAAGTGGGCCTCTTTGTAAGTATAAAATGACAAACTCTTGGAGAGAAAGTGTTTTTTCACTTGGCATCTATTTTAAGGAGTTGGCAAATCAAGATTTGCTAAGTAATTTTTGACAAACTCTTGAAAATGCTTAGTTCCATTCGTTTCTTCCGGAACAGGGCTAGATTAGAACCCTTCCGGCACTATATAAATATGTGAACAAATCGATCGGCTAGGAGTGGATTTCCGGTAACTAAATGGGACCTAATTCATATAATCTTTGATGAGGTGGAACTATTCATGGGCGCAGGAACAGGAATCCTCTGGGCCAACAAGCCTCATGTAAGCCTGTTCGCTTGATCGTTTTGGTGGCTGATAAGCCGGTTAATACTGTTTTTTATTGTTTTGTTGTGAGACAAAACCATTGTTTCGATGATTGATAAGCCGATTGATAAGCCTAACGAAGAAAGAAGCTAAGCTACTGCACTGTAGCTAGCCTAGTACGTGGATGATGATGTAGATCGAGGCATCTCTCGTGGTGCCTGCGTGCCAGTGCACGGTGGCCTCGATCTGGTTGCAATTCAGACGTCGACTGGTATATATATATATAGAGAGAGAGACAATCGTATACGTTGCCGAGTTGCCGGTCTTTGTCGTCGGCCGATCGATGGAAATGAAAATGATCTGCCAAAACCTTGCAGACGAAGGCAACTAGATAGGCCTCATCGCATTGGATTGGGATTGGGAGGAGCAATTTTCAGGGTTCAGACAACGTAGTATATACTACGTACGTGTGCACACGGACGGCGACATGCATCATGGAGGAACAGTTTCACAGACTATATATAGCAGTAAATAAAGAATAAAAATGTCAAAATGACAACGTGGTACGGCGGCTAGTGATGCGTGGACTGATGGCTGATCGAGTCTGACTGACAACAACAAGGCAATTTCAATTCGTCGTGTTGAGTGCAAATTTCTCCGCGACAACAAGCTAGAGACAACAACGGTATATATGCATGGGAAACTCTCAACTGCAGACTTCCTCGCGTTTTCTCTGGTTGTGCATGTCATCCGTTTGATCATTCCAATTAATTTCCAAAAGGAGCGAGGCGATTTACATATAGATATAGTATAAAAGTAGAGTAGTCTGACCATTGTTTTGTTGCTTGCACGCTATCAGCTTTAGGTCCTGTTTAGCACAACTTAACTTGGTTGAAACTGTTTTTTTTAGCAAAATTGCTTTATAAACAATTGTTTTGTTGAAACTAAACTGATTTAGAGTGAATGTTCTGCAAAATATAGTTTCACACAGACAGGAACAATGAATCAAATAACTATAATATAAGAGATGAAGCTGATATAAACTACTTTTTTCTGCTTCATTATTCCAACTTATTATCAAGAGAAGAAAAGAAATAGCTCACCCATAAAACTATTTTAGAAATGGAATAAAAAAATACATTTCACAACGGCTCATGAAGCTGTTACGAGTTGTGCCGTCATCCGTTTGATCATTCCAATTTCCAAAACGAGCTGAGCTGAGGTGACCAGATCATGACCATGCATGAGTACATATGCTAGCTAGTATTATACGTATAATCTCATTATTTTTATTTGTATTTTTTATTGTACAAGAGATTGTACATCTCTGGTTCTAGCTGATTACATATACAGTAGCTTAATTCCGTGGGACAGGATCGGATTATTAGGAGAACAGTTCTGTTGCTACTGCATAACCATCAGCTAGTATTGCCAGTGTGGGTAACATTACATTACATGCATGCTGTCAGAGCAAACTACTGATGGTTTTCCTCAAGATATATAGCACAAAAGGTAGTACAATGGCCTGCATGCTTGGCTGCTTGTGCTACTACAAGCCTACTAGCTAGACAACGAACATACAGTAGTTTATTTCTACTTCTGCTTCTTCATGGTATAACTCTTGCACCATTCAGCAACAAAAGATCTCACATGTTGCTGGACAGCCATGACGGCAGACACCCTGCATATGCAGTATTTGGAGCAAAACAAGAATTAGCAAATGAAATCAGATTTATATATCCAAATAAATGCCGTCAAAAAAAAACCCCGCTGAGTTTCAGATCACAAAGATGCATGCATGAGATCAGAAAGCAATTTTTTTTTTTGATAAACCAGAAAGCAAGCTGACATGGTGAGATTAATTCACAAAGAGCTAGTAGTAGCTTGCTCACATGAGACAGGGAAGCTGAAGCACAAGCCCGGCGGCTGCTGCTGCTGGTGCTCGGCGACGAGGATGTAGAAGAGGCCCATGACACCCGTATGCCTTCGCTGGCTGCTATACCTGGACACGACGGTGAGAGCCTCACCATCTTGCACCCTCACGGCGCCTGGCTCCGGGTAACACGTGGACATGCCAACGATATACCCAGCCTCATTCCCGGCCTCGCTCCCGTCACCGTAGGTCGCGTTGGACTCGCACAGCATCCTCCCGTCTTCGCCGTGCAGCGACGCGCCGATGCCGCCCGAGTGCTGGTGCGCCACGCCGAACACCACGTCGCCTCCTCGCGGCAGCACCTGCGTCGCCGCCTGCACGTGCACGCACGACGACGACTCCGACTCGCCGCCGGCGCACTCCTCCACATCGTACTCCACCTTGCACGCGGCCACGTCGAAGATGTAGATCTTCACGGGCACCACATCGGCGTCGCTCCAGTCCCGCCACATCACCGTGTACCGCAAAAACACCTTCCGGCGACCGTCACCGTCCTCGCCGCCGCCGTCCTCCACCTCCTCCACCGCGCGCGCGCACCGTGTCTCGTCGTAGCAGCAGCGGAGGCCACCGGCGTAGTCGACGGGGAGGCCGCGGCCATGCTGGTCGACGGTGACGTTATACACGTCGCAGCGGCACTCGGTGCAGGCGAGCTTATCGACGACGGATCGGGTGTCGATGGCGTGCACGTTGAGCACCCACCGCTGCACGTACCCTTCCGGCGCCGCGGCGCCGATCTCGATGCCGTACGGGTCAGGGACCCACGTGGCGGTGCGCCGGGTCTCGGACCCGAGACCGTAGTACTGCCCCAGCGTGCCGTTGCACACGCCGGAGTTCCGCGCCGGGATCATCCTCGGGGCGGAGGTACTGGCGGCCTTGGTGGCGGCGTAGTAGGGCTCCACGACCCAGTGGTGGAGGTACGTCTCGTGGAGTGGGACGGGGACGCCGTGCTCGTCGACCACCTCGCCGTTGAAGCTCTTTAGCGCTAGGTGGCCTCGTGGGAAGGCGATGTCGTAGTAGAACTTTTCGGCCACGTCGCCTGGGCGTAGGAAGATTGGTGGCGATAGGAAGGTCTTGGACTTCACCGCCAGGTTGCCGCCGCGTTGGCCTCTCACGTTGAGCGCGTCAGCTGATGGGCCGGGTGATGAGAGGAGGAGCGTGATCAGCAGCGGCACGAGGAAGACGAAGGGGGTCTTCATCTTGATCTTGTCACCGACGACGTACGTACTGTAGTTTATCAGGCATCAATGGAAAGTTACGCTAAATTTTTTGAACAGGAACAAGATTATACTGTAGTATTAGGGAAAAGTGTGGTTAAGAATAATAATGCAAGAATTGAAGATGGACTCGATCGATCGAGAACTAGCTAATATTTGCTTTGTAACGATGAAATCAGCTGAACTCAGAAGAGCATTCACTTTTTAACCTCTGAGTGGATACAGTTTCGATCATGGGATGAATGAATGAAACAGGCCGGAAGGGATGATGGGGGGCTGAGAAGAATGCAGTTATATATGAATTAACTCTAATTATTTTACTCCGAATCAGGAAAGAGATTAGCTGACAGTTGAACGGAACAAATACAACAGACCGGCCGGTATGGACGCGTAGAGGACAACCCCGACGCACAACAAGGCGCAGCAAAACTTTTTTATATATATATAGAAAACACACGAGGACAAACCAACCATGACTGACTGTCTGACTATGACTAGACGATCCAATCGATTCAATCCAGCCATAAAAAAATGAGCTAGTAGGAGCTAGGAATAATGCCTGACAACTCCGATTATTCCCTCCAAGTGCTGTGCAAAATTCTTAGGAAAAACAATAATGAACAAGTCGATCGATGCGTGGTCATGGCAGCTTCCTTTTTTTTGTTTGATTGAAATCTTTGGAAAGTGCAAAAGCTGTGAAAATGATAGGTCGGGGTTTGATACGTTGTAGCACTATATCAAAATAAAGAAATGGCGTCGGTGTATACGAAGCGCACACACAGGAACGGTTTTCAGTATTGAAAACAAATATATTGTGACAAGAAAGGAAAGAATAGGCCGTCGTCGCAGAAGTAGAATAATAAGGCCATGGTACTGCATTTTTTATCATATAGAAATAGAGGAACTTCAATTTTATTTTTTGCGGCGAAAAAAAAATCAAGTGCAGGGAGCTGAGCGCGCCGCCGTTGTGACCGAGACCGACTAGATCGATCATCAGGTAGGTAGAGGTAGCAAGCTAGAACGACTACAAGAGCGGAGAACCATAATCGATCTCTGATTACAGTAGCTAGGTTTTAATCTCTGATCGAGTCTCTGAGCTGAGTGATCGATCGACCTTGGGAATTGAAGCAGCATGGAAGGTAGATGAATCCCTACCACTAGCTAGCAGGGATGATGGATCGATCGGATCGAGGAAGAAGACGAGTCGAGAGTCGAGACCACATACCAATACGCGCTGTAGCTGTGCTCTCGACGGAAGGTTAGCTGCGTCGTCGTCCCCGGCCCCGATCGACCGCCGCCGCCGCCGCTTCCGCTTGTGTTGTTGTTGTATATAAAGGGGGCCGGGATGTTCGACGGTGCTTGCTTACGACAGTGCTGACGTCTGCTGGAAGTTGTGAGGAAGGCGTGATCGCGACCGCGTCCGCGTGAGAGGTCGCCCGGCCTCGTGCTCGTCTCCTCTCTCGTCCGGTTCGGAATTTGGGATTGGGATTGGGAGAGGGAATTTATGAAGAAAAAAAAAGGGAACGCGGCAGCAACGTCTCGGAGTTCAGTTCACACGCGTAAGTTCTTCTGGAAAATAGAGGTCCACACGTTTTTCAGGTTTCCTCTTTTAAATTGCCAAGCAAAATTTTAGCCACTCGGATAATTAAAAATTCTCCCAACGACGTAGAAAGAGTGTTTACGTACTCCAGCTAATAGATTTAGATAAATTTTAGTAGACTTTAACTATAGTTGGAACAACTAAACCTGGCTAAACTTTAGGTGGTCCATCTCTTTTAGCTGTGGACGACTGGTCGTTTGGATATACAACAGCTCAATCTAGCCAACTTGTGGATTCAAACAGTATACTGGGATACGTACGCTATGCTCTTAGCTCGTGCCAAAAAAAAAAAAAAAACAAGGCCTTGTTTACTTCTCTTCAAAATTTCAATTTTTTATAAGATTTCCCGTCACATCGAATCTTTGGACGAATACATAGAACATTAAATATAGGTAAAAAAACTAATTATACAGTTTTTTCTGTAATTTGAGAGACAAATCTTTTGAGACTAGTTACTCCCTCCGTTTTAAGTTTTAAATTATAATTCGTTTGACTTTTTATTCAAAAAAAAATTATGCAAATATAGTCAAATTTTAGTCATTCTTGTAGACCATTCATTAAATAAGCAAGTCATAACAAAAGAAATGACATTTTACACAAAAAATTGAATAAAAACGAGTGGTCAAACTTGGGATTAAAAAAAGTCAAACGAACTATAATTTGAAACGTAGGGAGTAATTGCTAAATACAAACGAAATTGCTACAATATTATTTTTCCAAATCTTTTTTTATCTAAACAAGGCCTAGTGCAATTAGTTTTTTATTTCGTTTACATTTAGTACTCCATGCATATACCGTAAATTTGATGTGACGGAGAATCTTCTTTTTGTATAGTGTCAAAGTTTGATGATTTTGGTAGAACTAAACACAACCAATGTAATAAAAACATAAAAAGAAATTGGGCGCAACAGGTATACAGGGTGGTGTTTGCTTGCTCACGACAGTGCTGGCGTTTGCTGGAAACGCGGCAGAGCAAGCTAGCGGCGCCGTCGGAGTTGAGTTCTTCACATGTACGGCCAGGGACGAAGCCAGCGGGGTCAACCCGTGCTCTAGCCCCCTACCGGCTATGGATACATTTAAGTCCCCCTAAGCCTCCCTACGTCATGGAGGAGGAAGAAGGGAAGGAGGGGCTGGAGGAAAAAGAAGAGGAATTAGCCCTCCCTAAAGATTATCCTGGCTTCGTCGGACCAGCCGGGCCTGGGCCTTGTATGCTTCTTCTAGAAACGAGACGATGTGGATTTTGGCTTTCTTCGTCAACACTATCCACTACTTTTTTAATAAATAAATATTATTTTTATAGCAAATCAATATAAACATTTAGTATAAACTAAATTTCAATACAACAATTGATAATATAAATATTTAGTATAATCTAAATTTCAGCACAAAATAAACGACACTTACGTTATCTAGAGGCAGGCTTTCTCTTGCATTGGGCTACACGTTACGCTCCTACTAAATTAACATGGGCATGCTTTCTCTTACGCTACACTTTTTTTTCCAAAAAAGATAAAAAAAAAAACCAATAAAACACTCGCTCACCCTACACAAAAAAAAAACATATCCAAAAACAGATTAAAAAAATGAAACAAACTTTCGCTCACGCTACACAGTAACACAGCCTACAGACCACGCTGCACACAAAAACATATGTCAAAAAACAAATAAAAAATCCAAAAAAACTTGTTGAGAGTGGGAAAAAGTATTTAAAAAACAGATAAAAAATAAAAAAAAACTTGATGAGAGTGGGATTTGAATCAAAACTGTTGAGTGGGAAAAAATATATACAAAAATCTTGTTGAGAGTGAGATAAAAAAATCCAAAAAAGCATGTTGACAGTGGGATTTGAACCCACGCCCTTTCGGACCAGAACCTTAATCTGGCGCCTTAGACCAACTCGGCCATATCAACTTCGTGTTGAAGTGATCTTTATTATGTAATATGTTTCAATTACTTTATTGAAGTTAACTTCTCACACCTTTCTTATATAGTTCTAGCCCATATCTTTTTTTTTTGTTCCAGAAGTATAAGAAAAGAACCGATCACGCGACAAAACTCTAGTATGACATTATGGGTGAAAAGTGGTGTGGATAATCCTCCGCTCCGAATCCGAATTTTAAGGATATGGAGAAGTGTTTTTCAAATCCATACGAATATGGATAATCCGAATTCGAGTACATGCGGATGCAGTGTAGGATATGAGATTGAAAAAATACAGTGGATATGGATTATCCGATACTTATAATAGGATAACCAATATTTTAAGGAGTCAAAGCGCAATAGTACAAATCGGTCCGTTACTGTAGTGTATAATCAAAATTATTGATTTATTTTTATTATTTTGTAAGCATAAATGGCATCTAATAAATTGTTTCTTATCTTAAAAAACTACATGTAATCCACTTCCACTCCGAATTGGTTAAGTACATATTATCTTGACTACACAGAAAAACGATTCTGAATTAACCAGCGCGGCTAAATAAATCCGCACGCACACCATTTTCTCCTCCACTTCTTTTTTGTGGTGGCTGATGCTCTACCGTCGCACCTCTTCGTCCCCAAAAATTGATACGGAGTACAGTTATTGTAAATGATAAACACCCTCTTCGTAATCGTATCATTATACCGCTTCTAGAGAATAGACGGAAGACGAGTGTGGATCGTCCTAATGGCCACACGTTATCTAGACTAGAGATGGAATACGTTAATCTGTTTCTAAAGTAAAATTTATGAGTAATGAAATATTTTACTCATAATACAAATCATTCTTTCAACCTTCGATCACCTCAGTATTTTGTGCATCCGTTTCCACCATGCATTTCTGCCTCCTGCTGGCCGAAATGCAGAGAATGTGTATCGTTCCAGTCTCTTTAAAACATTCAGATGCGATTTTTCTTTGTGGAGCAATTTTCTTTCGGGCAAAATCATTTTGCTATGGAACTTTTTTTCGCCTTGGACGTGGAACACTTTTTCCTTCCAACTGGAGCATATTTGATTGATCTAACGATCCATCATAGGGGGAAAAAATGCACAGAATGGCAGAACAAAAAAACAGTTCATAAATCATGTCATATACAGATGCACGGCAAGATGGCTTTCTAGTCACATCTAACATATAGCATCTCCCGTTTAATTTGGTGGGGCATGTGTACAGAGTAAATATAGGTACGAAAAAGGGGGGAAAGACCTACTTTTCTAAATTCATTTTTAAAAATAAATTAAAAAATGATATAAAATGAATGTCATCTAGCTGAAAATACATCAAATCTCTTATCATAGGTGCGCGGCAAGATATCTTAAGTAGCTTGTGTGACATAGTATTTTCTGTTTACCTTGGCAAGCATGGTCAATCGCTGCTGGGGTGTCAGCAATTCAGCAGTAGCAGCAGCAGCAGCAGCTTAGCCGTTCATCTAACCAATACATGGGTAATGGGTTCATTTTAGACAGATGTACTGCCAAGGATTATCTATCTACATGAGATCATTTATTTGCATTCCCGTGTAAAATTAGTCATCTTGCAGGTAACTCAGGTGTGTACATCACTCAAGTAGCTCGCACGGCTCTCCAGGAGCAAAGGGAATGAAACCAACACGAGACAAAACCCTAGACTGACAGAAGAAATTACATTGTAAATACCTACATTGGTGCTGAGCAATATTGCCCTCCCTCTCTGGCCATCAACAGGCAGCACAAATGGGCCCTAATGTACAATTACCCAGGAGCAGGCAGGCAGGTAGAATATCACAAGAGAGAGTCATCTCCCAGACATGAGGTTCACCACACCTTGGTTCTCCTGGATCGTATTCATGTCCCAGAACTCGCTCGTCGATGAGAGCGTCATCAGTGCCACGACTATGGATCTCATTGTGGGCCTTGCCTTGGGGCCTTCCTGCGTGCATGCCCTTGCCAGGACTGTCATCTGCCAAAAGGGCAAATGATGCGTTAGGCTGAGAATTTTTGCAAACATAGCAAAGAGGGTAAATGTAATTCTGCAGCAGCATTATATTGATCAGTCTGTGTGTGCTCCTAACCTTGAGGATTGAGTCGATGGGGTAATCCTCGCCTAACGCCGGATCAATCAGTCTTTGAAGGCCTTCCTTAGGATCCGGTGTGTTTAGAACCTCCTCAAACTGCACTTTGCAGTACGGTGATTGGTGACTTGGTGAGTCATCATAGTGTTACAAATATGCTTCCAATAAAAAAGAGTTTGATCTATTGTCTATTGCCTAATCATCCATGAACACATGACAACGAACGAGAGCAGAGGTATGCCTCGTTTGTAAACATACAACTCAAAGGAACAGATGATCAGGTCAAAACAATTATTCAAAACTGGATGTATTGAACTACTGATGCAGATTTTACACTGGGAAGTAACAAATGCCCTCATGGTAATGCAGCACAAGAGAAGAAATTGGCCATGAACTCCGCCATTTAAGAAATGACAATGGAAGCCAAACCAATACCAGAACTAGCTCCCGTGCTTAACTAGACCACTGGTCTTTTCCCTAGAAACAGAATGTAAAAGAGTTGATTTAGCAGAATAATTACCAGATAAACCAATCCCTTTGAATCACTGGAAGACTCAGTTGATCTGACAATAGCGTCTTTGGCCGAAATAAGTTCATAGAGAACAACACCAAAGGCATAAACATCGACCTTTGGAGAAACATCACCATACCGAGCATATCTGCAAATGTCACATCCCATAGATATCAACATTCATCACAAATGGTTGTACTCTGGAATTGCACAACCATGCCATGACATATAAATATTTAAGACACGTACTCAGGAGGCATGTAACCAAATGTGCCCACAATTCCACGTGTCGGTAGTGATGTATTACCAACTTCTGTAAGTTTTGTTAAACCAAAATCTGCGACCTGGAAGGTAGACATAATTATTTCATCAAGGATTCAGGAAACATGTTTAAAAAGACCCATAAACTAGTCCAACCTTTGCACGGTAGTTCTTGTCTATCAAGATATTTGCTGATTTGATATCCCGATGTATGTACACTGGAACAGTATGTTCATGAATGTACTCAAGACCTCTTGCTGAATCTAGTGCAATCTGAACCCTGGCAGCCCAAGACAGAGGCTCATAACCTATATGAACATATGGCAATGTTTTAAATAGCGAGCTAAGGCCAAGGTGTTTAGCATTTTATAAACCGTAATTAGCGGACTTTAGCGGCAAAATTGTGCATGAACGCAAATAGCGGCACAATTTTTTTCAAGCTATTTCGGGCTATAGCGGCAAAAATAGCGGGCTATTTTTTTCCTTGACATATGGTGATCAATTTGCAGGAAGCATCAGATAGGCACACCAGTGAAGCTAAGAGACGACATATTACCAGTTCCCCGCAAATGCTGGCTTAAGTTCCCATTCTCGATAAACTCATAGACAAGAAACAAGGAACTTTCGGTGCAAAAACCAATCAAGCGCACCTGTGAAAAATAAAGTTTGATGATCACAGCAAAAGGGAAAGATACAAGGATTAACTTGAATGGAGATAACAAGGAAATTACATGCTTATTCCTATCCACATAAAACTAATACTATTCTGGAAGGAAACAGGAATACATAAGGATACAAGGATTAAACCCATATATTTCCTCAACTTTGATTTAAATTATGAGAAAGGTATCGATGTACACAATCTTCATGTATAAGGGTGATGCTATCCATCATCAATGAGCAAAATAACACATAATCTCATCCTGAACTGATATTGATACTTGTGACACTCTTACCCAATTAAACGTGACTTGTAAAAGTTAACAGTAATGAAAATCACTTCATCAAGGCATTCACATACTATTGTGCTCTTGAGAGTTTGAAAGGACCGAGGATGTCGCCTAGAGGGGGGAGAGTGAATAGGCGTTTCTGGAAATTTTAACACCTTAAAAGTGGAAACGATTAGTGCGGGCGTTTCCGCTTTTAAAGGTGTTACTTTTCAGAAACGCCTATTCACCCCCTCTCTTGGCGACATCCTCGGTCCTTTCAGAGTTCCTACTTCCCACAATCAGGGCTACCTGACCCTCATCTAAACGTTGGTAGTTTATCCATAGGATGTTGAATTTTCTAGTAAACCTCGCCTATAGAGTAAGTTTAAATTGTTTCAGAACTTTTCTGCTCCATATCAATTAAATTCCAAAGGAGAACATTGAAACCCAGGCAATATAAACAAGTATACAAGTAATGACAAAATGTAGGGCGTGCTTGGTTGCCAGCCAGAGCACGCCAATGCCTAAGCTGCGGCGCCAGTTCTGGCCGCCACACCCACCACACTCGCAACACTCAAGAACAACTGTGAAAAGCTGTGGCTGCCACAGTCAAATCACCAACCAAACATTATACTTCTTCTGTGGCACTGCCTAACATTCGGCGTGGCATCCCGTGGCGTGGAACCAAACGCGCCCATACAATCAGAATTGCTGTGTACATCAGAGTAACATGTACTCCAAACATAAATATAACCTATTGGCTTTATTTGTGAGTAGGTAAAGAAATCTAAGGGGAAATCGCATATCAAATATGCTGTTGTAGTAAATAAAAAAAAAGTCACTAACCAGATTCAGATGATGAACATGTGTCAAAACCTTTAACTCAGCAAGGAACTCATGAGAAGCCTGCATATCCATTTTCTTTATGGCAGCTTTCTGAAGACACCCAAAGCAAAACATTTCAAATGAAGAACAGATATGATTCTATGCAGCTGAAAAGAAGTTTGAACATTGAACTAACCTCGCCCCTAAGCTCAGCATAATAGACAGCGCCAAAACCACCTTGCCCGATTTTGTTACTCATACTAAATCCCTCTGTGGCATTAAAAAGTTCTTCATATGCGAACTCTACTGATTTATCAACAGTAATTCCTGGAACTCCAGAGGCACTATCAGCTTGACTGGTTGACTGTTTATCCATGGATGTAGTTGCTGGAGAAAAATAAATAGTAGTAGTTCAGCAAGTTGTGGAAGCTCCATATGCTTATGGAAATAATGGGTAAGAGGACATGGTATTCAAGGGTGTTAACTCTTCTGTGTGCTAAAAAGTACACTTATGGGTGCTTGAAACATAAGAGAGACCTTTTAGCACATCAAAACACATATAGACACAAACTCTATTTACTAAACAAGATTTTCAGGTTTCTGGACAGATAAATAATAGCTTCACAGGGTTCTATGAATCGAAAGCATGAGAACCACAAAACACTGAAACCAATATTTATGCTTGTACATTACTGATATGAGGGGGGTATAATGAACCTGCAACAGTGGAAGTAGGATTACAATTGTTCTGTCTATCTTAGTAAAATGAGCGTATGTTTTTCTTAGAGCTTAGGAGTGTGGGTGTGTGTTTTAAGGGTTCTTGCCCCTTTTTCTTCTTAATACAAAGACATGCAGCTCTCCTGCATGTTCGAGAAAAAAAAAATCTGTTGCAGGATAATATACATAGAAAAAGAAACATAAATCATTACCAAGTTGGGTAGAGTCTTCAGAAGATGGAAGTAAGGCAGCCCTGTTTGCCTTTCTTCGCCTATTGAACATGATATATAACACGGCAGCCAGGACCAGGACAGCAATACCACCAATAATTCCTCCTACTGTAGCTCCTACAGAACCTCCCTTTCCTGGCCCGAATCGATGATGAGATTGACAATGTGTAAAAAAATCACCTTTTTCTCACAAGAATAGCTGGCATCCAGTTTTTCTTGGCAAAACATTAATGCAGAAGCATAATTAGCTTGCAAAAGGACAGAAGCTGCCTGTACTGCACAAGATGAGGATGCTTATCAGCATGAGTGCACAAGAGTTGATAATATTCAAGTGAATATTATATGATACAATACAGCTGGCAGCAAAACTTACCCTGATGATTTTAAAGGAAGGTAGCTTCCATTGGGATCTGGAGAAGCAAAAAAAAAAAAGGCAGAGCAAACCATTTAAAAGCAAGAAAAGATCAATCCAACAGAGTTTGCAATGACGCTAACAGTATTTTCAAGGTTAAAATGCGACAAAATAACTGCAGTTCACAAAACCAAGCCAGCCCTGCAACTGCATACTATCAGACATGTGCAGTTGCATTGAGAATTCCAAGAGAATTTTTCTACTAAGATAAGACCTGGAAACTTTGACTTGTTACATAACTATGCATGAAGAGAGGCCATGAACCAACAAATGTAATAGGTAGCATGCATCAAACATCAAATGATTTAGGATTCCGCTGGGCACTCTAACAAGCGCCATAAAGAATTCAATCGGTTCTTGATCTAATTGCAAATAGACAAACACAATTTAATGCGACTGTATATAGGAATATTAACTAATGCAAATTGCCCTTCCTTCATAAAGCAAGCCCGGATCAATCAATCCAAAGCTAGCAGCCTAGATTACCATTCCGTTCAGTTGGGCAAAGAACACACACAATTCCCTGCAGTAATAACCCCAGAACTCCTACATTTGTGGGCGCTAAGCTAATCTAAGCTAAAATCGAACTGAATCCTCCACAATTGACATGACACAACAGCAGGAGCAGGGTCTAGAAACGCTCACCTTTGACGGGGATGAAAACGAGCCCGCTTGTATTGGTGTCCATGCCGGGGTTATACTTGCGGAGCAGCTCCAGCTGCGACGGCGAGTCGAAGCTGTAGTTAGCGGCGACGGCGTCGAGGGTCTGTCCGGTGAGCGGGTAGGTGAGGAACAGCCCGTAGTCCGGCGAGATGCTGGCGTCCCCGCAGGAGCAGTTGACGGTGACGTTGACGGTGCCGGTATCGGGGATGTTGTTCTCGGGGTACGAGTTGGTTTCGGCAAGCCAGTCGGACGTGGTGAGGTTGTTGAAATGGGCGGCGATGGTGGTGTAGGTCTCCCCGGTGGAGACCTTGTAGGGGAGGGAGGCGGCGAGGTAGGTGGAGAAGGGCGACCTCGGGAGCGCGCGGCAGTCGCAGCGGAAGTAGACGTTGACGCTGAGACCGGCGGCGATGAAGTCCAGGTTTCTGTTGCTGGGGTTGTATTGGCCGAGCGTCTTGTAGTCGCCGATGTTGAAGAGGCCAGCGATGTAGGTGAAGTTCTGGTCCCGGGAGATGAGGTAGGAGCCGAGCGCGAGG
The DNA here is from genome assembly GCA_022036555.1 of Microstegium vimineum. Lineage (NCBI taxonomy): Eukaryota > Viridiplantae > Streptophyta > Magnoliopsida > Poales > Poaceae > Microstegium > Microstegium vimineum. Next base: position 43,334,877 of record CM039135.1, read on the forward strand.
TCGCAGCCGGTGGAGCACCCGTCCCCTGCCGCCGACGCCGACGCGGCGAGGAGGAGGAGGTGGAGGAGGAGGAGCCGCACGGGGGCGTGAGGCGGCGCCATGTGGACGGACGGCGAAGAGGAGGAGGAGGCTAGCAACCCTAGCCGCGGAGGCGTGTAGCCATTGGAGGAGGAGGAGCTGGGGCAGGTGCGGTGCGGTGCGGGGAGGAAGGAAGAAGCAGCAGAGGACTGCACGCGGCGACGACGGGCGCGACAACGCGGCGGGAGTTTGACCCCGGGGCGCGCACAGGGTGCGGGGTGGGCCCCACTCCCGTGTTGGCGGTGACACTGGCAGGTGGGGGCTGGATGTTCGCCCAACGGACAGACAGGTGAGATAGAACGCGGGGTGGGGGACCGGGCCCACCACGTGGGAGGTCGTTCCGGGGAGGCGCCGTGGCGAAGTCGCCAGCGGCGACGGGGCCAGCAACGGCGGCGTCGCCGTGGTCAACCCGTCAAAGGGATGTGGAATATTTTTGGGCCAGGTCGGCCACGGCCCACGGGATGCTGTCTCATTCCCCATTCGGGAGATGTTTTCCTTATTATTACCGCTTGTCCTGGGCGCTAATCCGTTTTGTCAGTTTGTCTTTACGCTTAAATCCATTAGATCAGTGATCAGTGCACCGGGCACTAGTGTCACTGCATCAGGTTTGTCCGGGATGCGATTTTTTCTTTTTTGTTTTATGTCCAGGACTGCTTCTGTCGTCACGCTTGTCAGCACATGCTGCTTGCTTGATTACTCCGTCCCTCCGTCCCAAATTAAATAAATTTTTAAAATTGTCCCCAATTAAATTATTTTAAGTTTTATTAATATTATAGAAAAAAATACCAACATCATAAAATATATTTTCACAATATATTTTGTATTGTGGTCGTTTTTACCCTTTCCTCTAAAGTTATTCAAACATATGTAATTTGGCTTGAGGTGATCCTAAAAACTGATTTATATTGAGATAGAGGTAGTATATCTTGTACTTCCTCCGTCCCTTTCTCCGTTCTCAAATTCCGATAAATTAAATGTACTCAAAATATATAAATACTAATATTTATGGCATAATTAGTATACTTAGATATATTGTTACTCTATTTTTATAATAAATTTATTCGAAGATATAAATGTAGCTGATATTCCTATAATTCCAGCTAAATTTAAGAAATCGTAGCAGCACTTAAAAATAGATGAAGGAAGTATAATTTAAATAATAAGACAAATAAATGATTGAAGCATCTAATGTGGCCACATGTTGTCTACTCAGTTTTTGTCACTAAGCCTGGTTGTCTTGTACTCTAGCAAAAAATTTATGCATCTTGAGTCTTGACTCCTTTCTCATTGAATTCTAGAGAAATATGGTGTCAGAAGGTTGGGGCTTTTCACTAGCTTCGTGCACCTGAATCCAGAAGCCAGAATAGTACAGTACAGTATGTGTGATTTGCAATCAGCTTCAGCGTGAATTTTCAAGAAGCAGCAAAGCTCAGGCCTGCCCTAGAATGCTGTCGGACTTCTCTTCTTCTTTTTTTGGTGAATCAATCCCGCCGCAATCAGGTCGGACCTGCTGCATGAAGCTGTCGTGCCAGGATTGGAGGCGCCATCCTGCTGCAGCTGCTGGTGGCCGACAGAAACTTGGAGCGCTGTCTTTTCTGCCGGCAAATCAACTGCACATGCAATGCTCCTGCGGCCGAAACCTGATTGGACCTCAGCCATCTATGCATGGCAAGGTTCTGGGATTCTGGCCGAAAGACCCAAAATCACCGAATTTCGCCCATTTCAGTTGGGTCCGAAATATATGAAACCAAATAATTTGGGACGATTTAAATTTAGGCCCAAAAAACATGTCAACCAGTCCACAAAACATCTCCCATAATAAAAGGCCCCCCAGCCCACATTAGAAATCTCATTCATAGTATCTTATTTTTATATGTTGTCCATCTGTGAAGCTATGCCAAATCATACCAATTCATGCTCTAGAGAATTGTAATCTAGAGAACAGTATAACAGACCATGACAACATAAAAAACCAAGCACCACGGACCGTCTAGTTTAGCTGATGTGGCATCAACACAACTCTCTCCCTCTCTTTTTTGGTGAGGGCAATCAGTCAGCTTGGGCATTCGGTTCTCGGTTCGGTTTCGGTTCGGTTCTTTGGTTCTTGAAGAATTTCGGTTCTCAGAAAATAAGAACCGATCGGTTCCCAAATTTTTTTTGGAACTGATCAATTCGGTTCTCGGTTATTTCGGTTCGGTTCCGGTTCTAACCGAACTAACCGAAATTTCCAGAAAAAAGTCAAATCAACAATAAATATATATGTTTTAAAGCAAATTTATGCAATATTATATCTATTTTTAATATTGATAATTCATTAAGGGACATTAGCAATATATTAACACAAATAAGTAGCAGTTCAAATATGAAAATCACACATGAAACAAACATAATTATTACAAAATACAAATAAATGAAGTATAATTCATGCAATTCGGTTAATTCGGTTAACCGAGAGTAGGAACCGAATTTTTTTTGGTTATTTCGGTTCCCCAAAATCAGGAACCGAATAAGGAACCGATTTTTCGGTTTCGGTTCCGGTTATTTCGGTTCGGTTTTTCGGTTTCGGTTATTTTTGCCCAGGCTTAGCAATCAACACAAATTTTGGCATTGCCTTGTAGAATAATACACCGTATGACATAATGCAACCGATCTTGGCAGTCTCTCATCATCTGCTGCTATTATCTCTAACTGCAAAGCATCCTGAATATATCCACAAAGGAAAAAAGTCTACATACCCCCCTGAACTATTGGGGTGTGTCTAACCTAGGCCCTGAACTACAAAACCGAGTAGCCAGCCCTCTAAAATTTGCGAAACCAGTCATCCAACCCCCTGGGCTGGTTTCAGACAGCGGTTTTGCTGACCTGGCAGCCAGCCGGTGGGTGGTTTGGACACGGTGGTGACCGGCTGCCGCGGCCCTGTCACTGACCGATGGACCCCTCTTGTAAGGCGCACCGCCGTCCCTCCCCTCCCATTTTCTCTCCGTTGCCGCACCGTATCCGTCTCCGTCTCCGTCTCTGCTTCAGTTTGCCCCCCCCCCCACCGAGTCCACCTATTAGGGTTTCGGCGGCGTCGTGTGCTGGCGGTGCGATGTCGCAGTCGAGTGCGCATTCGGGCTCAAGCAGCAGCGGCAGTGGCGGCGTGGGGTAAGACGGGCTTGGGTCGCCGGTGTCGTACCGCGTTGGGCCGCTGGCGTACAAGCCCGCGGTTCTTTGCGACTGCAAGATGAAGGCGTGCAAGTGGATTTCGTGGAGCAATGGTCAGCCTGGGCGAAGGTACCACAGGTGCAAGAGGGCCAAGGTAAGAAAGATAGCGAACCCCCTCTGTCCCCCTCCTTTGCTTGTTCTTGGCATCTTTGATACTAATTAGATGAATGCATTCTTGATGAGATGCAGAGTAGACTAGATTGTGGATTTTTCCGCTGGGCCGACGAGGAATGCTCTGCATGGTACAAGGAGGTGCTTAGGAAGGATGTTGCGAAGAAAGAAAAAGAGTTAGAGGTGAAGAAGACGTTTTTGGAGGCCAAGAACAAGGAGGTCGAGGAGAAGAAGAAGCTTTTGGAGGAGAAGCAGCAGCAGCTCAACACTAAGGTTCTGGAAGTGCAGGCATTGCAAGTGAAGTGCAAGAAGAACAAGTGCAGTGATGATTTGGTTCTGGTTTGTGTATTGCTTCTCATCTGGTTGGTGGTGGTGATGTTGTCTAGAAACAAGGTATGAAGAAACTGCACTTAGTTAGTAGCTTAGTAGGTCTAATAGGTGATTGGTTTAGGTTCCTTTAGGTGTGATGTTGTGTGTAAGTGTTGTTCCTGGTGGATTCCAATCCAAACCCTCATCCTATTTTGCTGGTTTGGTAAATGGTTTGGAAGAATCATGTAATGTTGGTAATGTAACCTGTGTTGGCTCTAGTATGTACATGTTTGAGCTGGTAATGTAACATGACAGCTTCTGATACTAGTATTTTGAATGAAATGATGCATTGTGTGCTTTACCAGTTATCTGTTTGCAATGACATCCAACATTTGAAATGCAGCTTCAGTGCAGGCATTAGAATTGAAATGATGGCTAGATACACAGAATTGAAATGATGGCTATACACACAGAATTGAAATGATGGCTATATACACAGAATTTGGTAACAATGCAAACATCAAACATTCATAGGTCATTATATCAGTACAGTAGACATTATCAGTGAAATTGCAAACATCCAAAAGAGTGGACATTACAGTGGCATTAGAATGCCCAAAAGAGGTAATGTAGTTCTGCCCACATAATGTTTTGCCCACTACCAACATGGCCTACTGTCATTTCTGACTATTACAAAAGCATGTTCACTACAAATTTACAAAAGCAGCACTTTCATGCAACTAGTTTAGTAGTTGTCCCCAAAGAGGAGGTGTTGCAGCCTCCTTCCTCTGCCTCTTTTGCTCCTGCTACCTTGGGATCCTCCCCTTGATCTTGTTGTCTGGCTTGTTGTAGCTGCATGGGTAGAAGTAGCACCATGGGTAGAAGTAGTTGCATGGCTTGTTGTAGCTGCATGGCTTGAGCCTTCTTGAGCTTGGCTCCTTGGACCAGCTTGGCTTGATGCACCAGCTTGGCTCCTTGGACCAGCTTGGCTTGGTCTTTCAGCTTGGCTCCCTTGAGCAGCATGGCTTGGCTCAGCTTGGCTTGCTCCACCCTGATTCAACATTGAGTACCAACTTGTAAGCTATGATATGATAACTTGTTCCATGCATAAATAAGTCAAACAATGCACAACTAACCTTGGTTATAGAAGTTTTAGTCCTCTTACTAGTTGTATCAACATGTTGTGCACTCTCTGCCTCCCTTTTTTTCTTTGTTTTGGCCCTTCTTATGTGACTATTGACCTTCTTACCAGCTTATGGATTTTTGGGGCACCTCCTAGCATTGTGATCATCTTTTCCACATAGTTTGCACTTCATCTTGATACCTACTCTACTCAACTTTTTCCCTTTAGGTTCTTCTCCTTGTTCCCTTCTTCTTTCTGTCTTTGGCCTTCCTAGCATCTTCACATAGTGTGGTGGCTCAGGTCTTGGCATGTCTGATATGGGCTAGTTCCTAGGTCCTTTAATTGGTTGTAGAACAAAAGCATAAGTCCTCTTGTAAGCTTCAACCGAGTAGCATGGAGCAATGAAGTCATCCACCTTCAGTGATGCCTTGTAAATACAGCTGATTGCATGACAACATGGTAGCCCTGACAACTGCCCATATCTGCAAGTGCAAGTCCTTTCATTCAAGTTCACAACATATTTCCTATCTTCTTTTTCTTGCACCTCAAACCCATCTGCACCATTCTAGAGAACAATGCTAAAGGCAGATCTCTCAATGTTGATTTTCAGTTTCTTGAAAATGTTGGGGCATATAGTTCCAGTCCAGTTAGTTGACTTGGCTTTGTTTTCCTAGATTCTAACCATCACTTTCTTCCTGATAGCTTCATTCATAGATATCACTGGGAAATACATTGCATGCATGATACTATTGTTAAAGCTCTCACACATGTTGTTATCAACAGAATCACAATTTGAACCTACTCTAAAATAAGCTCTGCTCTAATGCTTTGGGTCAGTTTTCATCATGTCATGTGCCCCCTCTGGTGTATCTTGAGCAAGGTATGCTCTATACAGGTTGAATAGGGTCTTGCATGAAGCTTTGGCACATCTCCACCACTTCTTCTATAACTTCTTGTCTGTATGTTTCTTCCTCCAGTTGGCATAAATGTGCCTAGCACACATTCTATGCTCAGCACTAGGTACCAACTCTTTGACTGCCTTCAGAAAGCCCTTTTGCTGATCTGATATCAGTACCTAATCAAACCCTCCATTTGCTATGTTCAAGTCCTTTTGTAGCAGAGCAAGAAACCAATACCAAGTGTCATAACTTTCAATTGGTACTGCTGCCCATGCCACATGATACATCTGGTTGTTTGCATCTCTTCCAATTGCACATAACAGGTTGCCATTGTGGGCACCTTTGAACCAACACCCATCTAGCCCAATCACCTTCCTGCAACCAACCAAGAATCCTTTCTTGCAAGTATCAAAGCAAACATAGAATCTATCAAACACCTTCTTATCTTCTATTTCAGAATCTAGACATACTACAACAGTGTTGCCTGGATTGATCCTCAATAGCTCTTGTTGGTAGTCAAAAACCCTAGTGTACTCTCCCTTCATACCATCTAAAGCTTGCTGCAACACAAGACCTTTTGCTCTTTTGCACTTTGAAATAGACACATCTGCAAGGAAGTCTGTCTGAACTCTGCTCTGGATCTGCCCTACCTTCCATGTTGGGTTATCCTTGATCTCTTGAAAATAGTGCTTGGCTATCAGAGTTGAAGTCACTAGCTTGTTGTCCCTTCTTGGAGCACATGTGTGATTATCATGAAATGTTACTACCTTCCACCACTCTGACCTGGTACTTTTGGATCCATAAATCATCCAGCTGCAGCTTGGCCAAGTGCAAAATGCCCTGACCTTAGTCTTCTCATCTTTGTCAAACCTAAGATGCGTATGTGTCTTCCCACCATATTTGGTTAGTGCCTTCTTGAACTGCTTTTTATCTCTGAATGCCATACCAAGTGAGAACACAGGAATTGAAGTCTTGTTGTCCTACCTGTTCTCCAAACTCTTCCACCTCTCTGTCTCACCATCACTGTTCTCTCAATAAGAGTACTCTTCACTTGAGTCCATGTATGGACTCCCTGGGTCATCTAAGTTAGGCACCTCAAGAACCAAGTCTTCTGCTGCAATTGGATTAACCATAGAACCATGTATCCCAATCTTCTTTGCTATATTCCTCCTCCTAATCTGATAAGCAAACTTCCTCATCTCTTCTGCCTCTTCATCATCTACAGAGCTATCATCAGACAAGGGTATCACATAGTCTTCATCTGAAAAATCTTCAAAGTTGTCATCATCTAAAAAACTTGTCATCACTTTCTTGCCTTTCTCTTCAGCATCACTGTCATCTTGAACATCATTTGCACCACCAATTCTTGGCTTTGATGGAGACTTGTAGAAGGCCATATATGATAGGTAGTCCTTGTCATGCTGCAAAGACATGTTCCTGAATTTTTTTGTTGTCCACTATCTGCAAATGTGTCATCATCATCAACTTGATTCTTGCATTCATCATCTGCACTGTCTGCACAAGCTTCATTAGCATCACTATCTGCACAGACTTCATCTCCACCACTGTCTATTGAATCACCAGTAGAAGGTGGCCCTATCTCCTGCCCACCTGCAACCAACTCAGTGCCCACATTCTCAATGTACATGTCCACTTTTAGTCCTTCTGGATTGGTAGCATTACCAAGGTGAGCCTCAAGCATAATCTGACAAGATGCATCATCAACCAAGAGCACTAGTCCTGAACTCATCTCCATGTATGGCTTCAACCAATAGAACCTAAGAAGACTTTCTGTCCTATAATGATCTTCTAGATGTCCCTTAATCTCAAAATATGAAACTTTGTCCACATCAATCCAAGATTCAGCTATATCTCCACCCAAATAGAGCAGATGAGCCCCTGATTTCTAAAACCAACCACCATAATAGAATCTTATGCATAACATGTCCATATTCGCCATCCTATGAACCACAAAAACACCATTAACCTCCATCAGTTACAATCCAACTCTCTACACAAACCAAATGCCTCAACAAAACCCTAACCCCTAAAAATCGTGAACAAACATCGAACCAGTGAAAATCACTTGACAAAGCTAGTTGCCTAAGCACTTCAGTCTTCACAAAATCAACCCTAATGTCACTTCACCTAGCACATGCAGACCAACCCCAAATCCCCTAACAAACTCGCACTAAAACACCGCCAAACTTCACATCCATACAAACTCGGGCACCGAGATGGCAAGACGCACCTAGAGTAGAAGCGCGGAGACGATCAGTGTTACCCGCCACCGATCATCACCACCTCGCCCTTGTCACCGGAAAGAGAGTCGTGGTTTTCTTTGCACTAGCGTGGAGACGAAGACAGAGCCGTGCTTCGGACAGACGGAGACGGAGACAAAAGGGGAGGGGGAGGGACGGCGTATTTCACGGCAGTGCGCCTTACATGTGGGGGCCAGCGGTCAGTGAAAGGGAAGGAGAGAGCAGTATGCCACCGTGTCCAAACCGCCCACCGACTGGCTACCAGGTCAGCAAAACCGTTGTCCGAAACCAGCCCAGGGGGTTGGATGGTTGTTTTGCAAATTTTAGAGGGCTGGCTACCCGGTTTTGTAGTTCAGGGCCTAAGTTAGACACACCCCAATAGTTCAGGGGGATATGTAGACTTTTTCCTATCCACAAATAAAAAAGGCAAAGAATTCTTTCCGCATGACCGTTTTCTGTGAAGATTGCACGACCTCCATTCATTCACGAGTCCGCCGCACCCATCGTCTTCCACCTCCATCTCCCTCCCTCCGTCTCGCGCCCACGGGCCCCGCGCGACCTCAGCTCCTTCCCAACGACGACCTCCTCCGGCGAGCCTGTGCACCACCGCATCCCCGTGCCTGCTCCCCATGCGGATCCAGCCCCGGCCATGGCGGATCCAACGAGGTAGGCAGGACTAGAGGTAGGTCTTCTTCTTCTCCTCCTCCGCGTTAGAGTTTCGGCGAGCTCTCCCTCCCTCCTCAAATTATGGCGGGCTTAGAAGGAAAGGAGGTTTAGGGAGGGAGAGTTTACTTTAGATTTAAATAGATAAATTGTGATCTTGTTAGTCTCAAGTCTTGCTCTTGGGTACACTAACGCCAAAATTTGAAACGGTGTTAGACTAACAAGCTCTCCCTCCCTCCTCAAATTCTAACACAGTGTAGGTCTTCTGTTCAAATTCTTAGGGATGTCGGCGGGCGGTTTAGGGGGTTGGCGGCGGTGGATGGAGTCCGGGCCAGGTTGGGGCGGGTGCGCCATGGCCAAGGCGGCGACGGGAGGGAAGGGAGAGGGGGAGGGTAAGAAGGTGGTGCCACGACGAGCTAGGGTTTTGGCAGAGCTCCATGGTCGTGGTCGCGATAGTGGAGCTCCGGCGAAACCCTAACTCGCAGCGGCGGCGGTGGCGGGGGCGGGGGGGGGGGGGGGGTTGGGAGGGAGGCGAGACGTGAGTGCACACGGCCTAACGCACAACCATGCGTGCGTTAGTCGCGTCCCTCAAAAAACATATATCAATAAAAAAGTTGGTGAAATTGATAATGGAGATATTTAATTGCTGCCATTATCTAAAGAAGTTAGCTATATATACTACTAGTTCTAATGCCGAACAAAGTACTTAGAAGATTGACTAGCCTAAACATAACAACTTTTGGTATTGACAGGATCCAGCAAGGCAGTTTTTTCCCTCATACATACATGATACGTGCTATAGCAGTTGGAAGTTATAAATGTTTTTGTCTCTTAAATGTCTCTTTCTTGATATATTCTCACCCATACAAAACGTCCCATTTGAGTTACTTCTTAACTATCCTTTTGTAAGGTCAGACTGGGAATTCTTCAGCTATCTACAATGGAATTGGAATTTCAGTTACTTATCTCAGTTGCCCTGTCTGTTGGTCTGTTGGTGCTCACCGTTCAGCTAAAGTCTTACCAAACAAGATGCTTCTGCTTGGAATTCTCTAGCCAAGCTCATGACTCATTTCCTTAGCGATAAAGGCAAAGTGATGTCAACAAAGCTGCTGGACAATTCAATGCCCTTGCCACCTTGTGTTGAGGCTTTCTCAAGCCTTGCGCCTGCTCCATTGAATTGCTTTGGTCATAGTCATAGATGCTATTGTTGCTAGTCTTCGTCACAGATTTTCGATGGTGATTGCCCCTAAAAACGTTGTTGGTTTTTGCCGGTGTTTCCAATGGTCTAAAAGGTGGCTCCGGTCTTTCCAATGTCGCGGATCGAGCTTGACTGAACAAACAACAGAGTTAGTCCATGTAATTGAGCTCAAAACACTCATAAACAATACCAAAATTATTGTTCAATCAATCGAGATTGAGCTCTAAACACTCATAAGTGGTACCGAAATTACTGTGTTATTCTATAGAGATTAGGATGCGTTTGGTTTCCATAAAAACTCTTAGCCTCTTTGGTATTAGGTATTAGAGATAGATATATTATAGATATATCTAGAAATCTTAGCCTCTTTAAGATTAGGGGTTAGAGATAGAAATATATTTAGAAATCTTAGCTCTTTAATATTAGAGATGGAGATATATTTAAAAATCTCAACCTAATACTGGAGATAGAGATAGAAATGGAGATAGAGATAGAAATAGAGATAGAGATAGAGATATATCAAGAATTTTTAGCCTCTTTAATACTAGAGATTAGAGATAGAGATAGATAGAGGTAAAGGTACCATTTCTTATTGGCTTTTTCAATTGTCCCGCCTCATTTCACAGGCATCCTTGGTTATCGAACAAAATCTATGCAAAATACAATTAGAACTTGTGTCTCTAATTCATCATGTATCACTACTTTTATTAAAAACCTATGGAGAGAGAGCACATGACCGAAATTTAGAGTTTTTGTTTCTTACTTTAAAAATATATATAGGTACTCCCTCCGTCTCAAATTAACTGTCGTTTTGGGTTTCCGTGTCACAATTTTGACTAGATTTATATAAAATACGTTCAACATTTATGTCTCCAAATAAATTTATTAAAAAAACTAGATAGATTTATCTAATGATATCAATTATGTATCATAACTATTAATAATTTTTTTATATAAAATTAATCCAATTTTTTTCTCGGAAAATGAGAAAGATAGATATTTTGGGACGGAGGGAGTATGTAGTTATAGTTCTAGATACTAGATATAGAATGGATTAGATATAGATATAAATATGAGAATTACTATATTTTAGGTGCCTTAATTTTTATACAATAATCCTGGATAAACAACTAGTATAATTAAAGTCACAAGAGAATTTTAATATTTTTGTATAGTCAAACAATGAGAACACTACATGTTGATTGAATAAGAATAAAAAATTAGACAGCATAATATTATAGCCAAACAATGATGACAATATTACATGTTGACTGGAATAATAACAAAAAACGAGGTACCATAACTACTAGTATAAAGCAATGACAAAATTGCTGAATCTATACCTATTAATAAAGAGGCAAAATTTTAGATTTTTTTTTTCGTCCAGCCCATTCTAGTCTAGCCTAACCGTCAAATTCACTCACTCACTCCGGCCCACTCGCTTCCACTGGCTCGGCAGCCCATTCCATTAAACCAAGCGCACCGACGGCCCACTCCCGCCACCCGTTTCCGGCCCCAGCAGCCCAATGCAACAATCGGTCCGCACACACATAAAGGTGGGAAAAAAGCCAAATATTTTAATAGTTATGAGCCACACATAAGATTCGAACGGTGGACTAAGGCTTACCACTGCACCATACTAGCTGTAATGATGGTTCATGATTTTTTTTTATTTATCATTACTAACACCCTTATGGTTGGTAAGAGATGTTGTACTCTATTCTTAAATTGAGACTGTACTCTAATCAAAATTGTTTAAGCATTGGAGCTCTTTTATGCTAAAAGGACTCCATATACATGAACGTTTGAAAAAAACTATCGAAATTATCTTCACTCCTAAAGATAGAAAAAACCAACATTCCCTCAGGCTAGATCGCATATATAATTTGAATATATAAAAAAAATACAAATTAACTATCATATTAGGTGATTAAATCTACATCAAATTTTACAAATCAATAGGGGATTTGGTAAGCAATAAATTTGATTTCTATCTCAAAAACTGTAACGTAATAAACATGACAACAGTGCAAAAATATGTATAGAAGTATATCTTTTTCTGAAGAATAGAGTACTTTGGTGCATTTTAATCAATCCACGGTGTGTTTGAGATACACATTATAACAAAAACAGAATGATTTCATTGCAATGTATGAATATACTCACTTTTTATTTCTTTTAATATTAAAGGACATTTCTTATCCGATATTTCTCACAACCATCTATAGGGATCTGAGGAACCAAATCACTCCAGTGACTATACGGGTGAGAGTTAAATGTTCAAACATAGTACAAAATCATTAAAAACTTAGTACATAGTACCATTGCAAAATGAAATGGATTACCATGTGTGTTCGTAGTCTATTCCTGTAACATACAAGTTATGGTGGTATGCAACCAAACATAATCAGACATAATACAAAGTCTGATTCAGAAATGAATTCAAGCACATGACGTGATTAGTGAAATAAATCTTCTAACCACAAGTGATCTAAGTTACCATACAACATGCTCCTGTTGTAACGCACGAGCATATCTACTAGTAATAATAAAAACAGGACCAGGAGCATTTCTCACCCTGCCCCGTCTCATGTGACTCCTCATGGACTCTCCTCTAATGGAGCCCTTACTAGTGCCCAAGGACCATGCTCCGGTCGCTGCCGACATGCCAGGTGATCACGGCGGTGCTGCGGCCGACGAGAGCAGCACCGTCGTGGACACTACTATCAGTGGCCTGACCAGCGCACTCCCCGACGCCGAGGAGGCCGAGGACAAGACAAACGACGACGGAGAGGTAGTAGAAGGGGACGAGGAGCTGTGCGCGTCCGTGCAGCGCCAGTTGGACGAGAGCAGCGCCGTGGAGGAGAAGGAGGATGAAAAGGAGGAGGAGGAGATCGGTGACGACTTGGAGGCCGACGACATGGCGGCGCGCATGGGACGCCGCCTGGCGACGCTGCCGGGGAAGGCGCACGAGAGCGAGCCGTTCACCGTCTTCCGCGTGGCGGGGCCGATGCGCGAGCGCAACCGGCACCTCTACGACCCGCAGATGGTCTCCATCGGGCCCTTCCACCGCGGCGCCGGCGGGCAGCGGCACCTCGCGGCCATGGAGGCGCACAAGTGGCGGTACCTCCGCGACATCCTGGCCCGGCCCGGCGGGGCGCCGCTGGCCACGTACGCCCGCGCGGCGCGGGCGATGGAGGCCCGCGCGCGGCGCCGGTACGCGGAGCCCGTGGCACTCCCTCCCGCCGAGTTCGCCGAGATGCTCCTCCTGGACGGCTGCTTCGTGGTGGAGTTCTTCCTCAAGGGGCAGGACGGCGAGGAGGAGGCGCTGATCGACGCCACGTGGGCGATGCAGAACGTGTACAACGACATCCTGCTGCTCGAGAACCAGCTCCCTTTCTTCGTCCTCGAACGCTTCTACGACATGGCCACCGGCGGGCTCGGCCGGGACTACTTCGTCACCAACGTCCTCGTCAACTACCTCACCGTCGACATGAACGCCGGCCCACGGGATCCGGAGAGCACGCGGCCCCCCGACGGCGAGATCCACCACCTGCTTCACCTCTACTACCACTGGTTCCTGCCGCCGGAGGACAGGCTCGGGAGCAGCAAGAGCGAGGAGGAGGAGATGATGATGCCCATGTCGTCGTCCGTGGACGACGAGGACCGCACTAGGGCGTGGCAGCTGCCGCCGGCGTCGGAGCTGAACGACTCCGGGGTGACGTTCATGGCGAAGAAGTCGCCGCGGAGCATGGTGGACGTGACGTTCGAGCGGCGGAGCGGGACGCTGGAGATCCCGGCGGTGGAGAGCTACACGAACCAGGTCATCTTCGCGAACCTGCTGGCGTACGAGCAGAGCCGGGGGCGGTGGGAGCTGCAGCGCCTGGTCAGCTACGTGCTGCTGATGGCGTCGGTGGTGGACGCGGCAAGGGACGTCGAGGTGCTGCAGCGCTCCGGCGTGCTGGTGCGCGGGGACGCGGAGACGGCGGCGTTCTACGCGCACCTCGGGGAGCTGTGCCCGCCGCCAGAGTTCGTCAACAACTGCTACGCGGGGCTGTTCCGCGACGTCAGGGAGTACTGCGGACGCAGCTGGAACCGACACCGCGCCGTGCTCGTGCACGACTACTTCAGCAACCCCTGGACCAGCATGTCCGCCGCCGCTGCCGTCTTCCTGCTCGTACTCACCGTCGTGCAGACCGTCTACACCGTGCTGCCATACTACTACAAGTCGAATTGATACAAAAAAGGGGATGGGCGATTCGATCTGCGGATCAAAGTAGGCTTCATTCGTATGTTTTTTTTTGTTCCCCTTCATTAATCTCTTCAAAAGAGCATCTAGCTATTTGAATTATAATCCTATATGTTTGTTCACTTTGTTATTTCTCTTATTACAATCACTTGTTAGTATATCTAGTTCAAATACAAACATGTGGGTTGGCATTTTTTTTTCTAATAGAATGAGTCATTGTAGTCATGATTTATTCTGGACATTAAGTTCCCCCTTTTTTTCTCAGAAAAAAACCAAGATCCCCCTTGTCCCTAATTAAAAGCCTCCTCACTTCTTTTCGGATTAGATGATGCCTTTGCGGAATTGTTCTTGTCTTGCCTTTGAGTTCACAAATGATGATTCAAATCGATCCTGCTTGCTTGCTGCACGACACCAATTGCAGAGTCCATTGTCTCGGCGCGCGCTTTACTTTTTCGATCGTCCAGATCATCGGACCAACGACAAACGAACGCGCTTTTGAAATTTGTGTAGTCCAAAATGGTTGTTGCTGTACATCGATGGGGACTAAGACATTACTGGTACTAGTACCAAAACAGAGGGACAATTGAGTTTTCTGAACCGGCCTATTAGAACAAAAGAAGTATAGCTACTCCCTCCGTATCCTAATTAGATGACGTTTTGGACATTGACACGATCTCCCAAACACAACTTTGACCTCTTATTTTTATAAAAATATTTATAGAATAATGCTATATGTATACTTTTATAAAAGTATTTTTGAAGACAAATCTATTCATATAATTTTCACATTTGAAATCTCAACAACTTAAAAGTTATTGATCATTTATATTCTCAATGTTTGACTCAAAGCTTGTCCAAAACGTCATCTAATTATGATACGGAGGGAGTACGTATTTCTCATCTAGTTGTATCCTAAACAGTGATACCTTTAATTTTAACAGATAAACCGTGATCTTGTTGTACTTGCCTGAAGTCTTGCTCTTGTGTACACTAACGCCTCAGCAACTGAACTCATAGACGAACAAGTGAAATGGCAAGGCAGCAGTTCAGAAGAAGTCATTAAATAAATAAATAAAACAAACTGAAATTTCTAGACAGTGAACAAAGTAGTCTATTTTTTTCTAAATTGGCAACGTAACAACCAGATCCATCTATTTCTATATTCTATTATTTTTAGCATATACAAAAATACTGACATTGCAAGATAAAATGTGAATACAACCAAATCATGTGATTCATTCAATCAATCTACCTCATAGTATCTTAGAACACAGCTGTACAATTTAAAACAAAAGGAGTACATTAACATGTTCACTATTAATAACAAATATCTGAGGACAAAGAAACGAAATCATCCCACGCACATGCTCACCCTTTTAAAGAAGGACTGAGGATTCATGAACTAGAGAGTGCAATCAGGTCACCAATTTACTTCTTAAAAGAAAAAAATCGAGAAAATCAACCCATTAATATGACAAGTGAGCAAAATCCTAACCACAATTCAAGATGCAGATCTGGGGCGGCAAACCTTCTGAAGCCATGCCAAATCATACCAATTCATGCTCTAGAGAATTACAATCTAGAGAACAGTAGAACAGAACATAACTCAACAACATAAAAAACCAAGCACCACCGACCGTCTAGTTTAGCTGCTGTAGCATCAACACAACTCTCCCTCTCCTTTTTGGTGAGGGCAATCCACACAATTTTTTGGTATTGCCTTGTAGAATAATACTGTACACCGGATGACATAATGCAATCGATCTTGGCAGTCTCTCATCAACTAATGCCGTTATCTCTTACTGCAAAGTATCCTGAAGATATCCACACTTAAAAAGCATATATCAATAAAAAAAGGTGGTGAAATTGATACTGAAGATATTCAAATGTTAATTGTTAATGCATACCACAAACAAATGCATAGTTTAGTTAACCCTCTCTGATAACAAATGGGCCACTGAAAATCTGATCGTATAACAAAATCGTGAAGCTAATGTACTGCTAAAACATAGAATGTCAGAAAGGTTGTATGTAATCTGGCACATCATCAGGTATACAAAAATACAATGTCAGATAGGTCCCAATAACCATATAAGACGGCCATTGCATTGGTTGCCCATTTCCATGTAATTAAACAACAGCATGGTGACAAACAATTATAGACCAAATATGTATCGTGTAAAGTTACTGCAGCCTCTCCTAGAACAGCAATGCTACCTCTTGGATTTCCTTCAGTATATGACTGACAAATCTTCAAAACATGGGTGCGCCTATTCCAGAAAAAACGAACAAAACTGGATATTTGGTGATCATGCACCTCAGACAACCTTTGGGGATGAAACCAGCCTTTGGCTCTCCTCATCCAACTCGACAGCATCATCATGGTCACCTCTTCCCTGCTTAGCTGCTGCCTCTCGCTGCGCTGAAGAATTTCCTTTTGTTGTAACTGACTGCTGATAGAGCACTCCACCAGCAAGAGTGAAGAGTAAGCAAACCAAACCAAATGTGTTTGCGTGCTTGTCCCAGATCATCACATTGATCGCAACCGTGAGGAACTTGTTGACCACACCTGTCACTGTGAACGCTGTGGCAGAGATTGCTTTCCTTGCAGCGAAACCAAAGAAGCTGATGAGCAGACCAAAGACACAGGACAACGCAACCGCCACAAAGGAATCAAGCTCAAACCAACTCTGCCCCCTTGACTCAATGGCTCTGAAGACCGACAAGTGCTCCCCTGTCAGAAACCCAAACACCGGTGCCATTAGCAGCGAAAGAAGATTGTTGTAGAGCACAAAGCCCCAGGTGTTGAGCCCCAAGTTGGTGACCATGTGCTTGATGTACACCATCTCAGTAGTTATGGTGATCAGGTAAGCGAGCGCCCATGAGTACGCAGTGAGGGTGAAGCCCGAGTCCGTCATCACATAGCCAACCGCGCCTCCCAAAATGATCACGAGGGACAAGAACGTAAGCTTGGAAGGGCACGGCTGCTTCCGGAAGGTGGTGTCGGCGATAGCCACCAGGAGAGGAGTCAGGGACCTGAACACGATGAAGGTGTCGACGTTGGCGTGCTTGAGGAGGTGGGTGTTGGTGAATATGGCAAGGTAGAAGACAGCCGCGGCCGGCGCAAACTTCTTGGCGGTCTGGAGGTTGAAGGCGTCGTGACAGAGGAACCCGAGCTTCCCGAGCACCCACACCCCAACCACTGAGGTCAGGTACTGCAGGGCAGTCAGGAGCCCGGGGTAGCTGAACTTGGTGATGGCGTACTTGTTGATGATAGCCAGCAAGCTGGAGCACAGCGCGTACCCGACCACGAGGCTGCTCGTGGCGTACGCCTGCTTCGCCATGAATCAGGCCCCGTTGACCTGAAAACTAACGAGGACAAATCAGAAGCGGGTCCCCAGGAATCAACGGCCAGGTGACATGAAGAAATTTTGATATTTAACCTGTGTTTGTGTGCCCTTCAACATTTAACCCCCTAATTCACACGGCTTTTGAAATATAACCTTGCGCACGCGAATTGTTTGATATTTGGGATCACGAAAGATTGATCTCATAATCTAAATCTAAATGCATATGTTCACTGTGTAGGACATGGAAAAACACTATGTTGCCCTCTAATCACGCCCAGGCTTTCTAATCACGCCCAGCTCTCAGTTACATTCACAACCATTCTGTTCTCCTTCCTCCTTCCTGGCCGTTCTCATACTCTCCAGGCTTCCTAGACGGGTGAGATTGCAAAATAAGATCAATCCTTCATGATCCTAAATATCAAAACAATTCGCGTGCGCAGGGTTATATTTCAAAAGCTCTGTGGATTGGGATTTAAATGTGGAGGGACGTGCGAATACAAAGTTAAATATCAAAATTTCTCGGTGACATGACACTAAGTTCATCCATGGACCAGGGACATCTGAATCAATCAGATGGTGTTAGCTGACATTCATGCACGAACCAGGTGGCAGTGACAAGGCTACTTCTGGAAGAACAAAAAACGGGCCTACCTATTTTGGGTTCTAGACAGCCATGATTTAGGGACGACGCAGTAGGTCATGGTGTACACCGAATATAATTTTTTCAGAAAAAACAAGTCAGTAGACATGTATAGACTTCTGATTAGATCAGATCCGACTCCCGCGTACAAATAGCTAAATAGCTTAGGGTTTGGGTGCTCGGTTTCGCACGAAGAGGAAGGGTGCGAATACCTGTGGGTGCTCGTCGCCGGCGCTGGACCCCACGAAGACCTCGGCACCTGGCGGCGGCGGTCGCGCAGTTGGCGCGCCCGACCGGGGGTGGTGAGGACGGGAGAGCAGCAGGTGGCCTGAATTCAGTCAGACGCTTAACATTTTTGGGCCAAGAGAGAAGCGAGGACCCAAAGGCCAAAGCAGCAGGAGACTAGCGGGTAGCGGCTGACGTCAGCATGTCTGAGAAGATTTTTAATTAGTACTCCTATAAAAACTAAATGAAAAAACATGGTTTAATCTGATCGTCTAGATCGAATTCCCATTGTTGCGCTGTTGTATATTTTACAATAAAATCTTTAAAACCCCTCATGAGTATTCGAGTGACATTTTTGTTTTTGTAGACGTACATTTTTCAGTTCTCCTGTAGTTGCTTCTCAAGCTCTTGATGAAAACTGCTAATCCTTTAGTTGCTTCTCAAGCTGCACTACATCAGGTGATAAGATGAGTCTACTGTATGGGGGATTCAGAATAATAATCCAGAGGTAAAGTAACTGCAGCAGTAGGTTAAAAATAATAATTGGGCTTTCACCTTGAGTCACAGAAATCATAAGAACGAGGGGAGGAATCTCCCAGCTTGAACATGAAGGGTTCTTAACAATACAGCTTGACTCACTCAATTCAAAAAAAAAAATCTCTTAAACAAGATGAAAAAAGCAATCCAAAGATCATCCACTGTCATCATGGAACAATACGTCGCCCCCAAAACCCATGATAATTAAGATGCAATTGTTAACCCTACATTAGGACCGAGTATTAGGAAAAGATGTATATGTTAGATTCAGACAAAGGGCATGATCGAAGTGGCCTGTTGCATTTGGGTAATACAGATTACCGTGCCTCGGTGCCTATATGTGCCCATGGTCATAGCACATGGATGCCATCATTTTACCTCCAGTGAAGCGAATTCTCATTTGTTTCAATAATGTACCATGTATATTATAATATGGTTGAAACAATACGAAAGAATTTACATAAGCTGACTTTGATGATACTACTGAAGTCTCCTTCTGCATACCACCTCCCTCTGTTCATCTCCTCAAGCAAGCAAGCAGCTGCAGCTCCAACCAAAATCATCTGTAAGTTCTCATCAATCTCCAGGCAATCAAGCAAGCAGCTGCAGCTCTAATCAAAATCATCTGTTCTCATCAATCTCCACGCAAGCAAGCAAGCAAGCAGCTGCAGTCCACATAAATGATCTAGTAAGTCTAAAATTCAGATGTATGATAGCCACATAAACAGAATTACAGGCATCAAATACTATATTATTATATTGTTGTACTAGTCTAAAAACCACTAGTAAGTCTTTTTTCCAGGTATTTTACAGATTTTGTTGTATACTAGTCTAAAATTATAAATGGTAGCTTATCATAGGCACTGCTGTCAGATTTTAGCACATTTATATTGCTTATATCCATATAAACTCAAGGATAACATGCCGCTGATATTAATCATAGAGTTTGAGGTACAAAACTGAATTTGAATCACTTCCACTGCTCCACCAGTTTCTTTCACAACCAGAAGACACACTACTTAGTAAGCAGACAAGTATGCAATCACCAATACTATATAATCACTAATTAGTAAGCAGACAAGTATATATGCAAACAAAGAAGGGCAGAAGAAGAAACAAAACAATCTGTGCACAGACCATATTATTATAGTTTCACTAATTACCACTTTAGAATTCCACACTTGACAGGTCATTAACTGTTATCAGTCATTACTAATAGACACCACACTCTGCTAATGAAGGATCTGAGTGCCTGCAGAGATGATGAAGGGCAGAGCAGATAACTAGTACTGTATCTAACCTTAAACTGTCGTCTACTTGTTCATCTGAAACGAATAACGAAAGTGCAGTAGTACGGGTGGGCTTTCTCTCTTCCATTCTCCTGGGCCTTCTTCCTCAGTTCCTCCTGGGCCCAAATGTCAGCTTCTTGGGTCGGTCGGTCCCACAGGCCAGTGCCTCCAGCACCCGATCGATCAGCCCTGCCTGCCAATGGACAGCTGGCATATCCAGCAACCGACTTGCGCATTGCTGCCTTGTTGTTCGTTGTTCAAAATGAAATACAAATACCCCACCCGCCCGCCCGGCCTCGCTCGGCTCGGCTCGGCTCGGCTCGGCGCCCAAAGCAAAACTAACCGCCGCAACGAACACCTCTGCTCTCCTCTCCTCTCTCCGGTCGCCACCGGAGCAGCAACACCGACTGCCGGGAAAACCCACCACCCTCCCTCGCCACGCCACCGGCCGGCCGGCAGCAGAGGTAGGCAGCGGCGATGGAGTTCTTCCCCGACCGGGCACACGTCCGCTTGCGCTGCCAGGAGGAGGACGGCGCGTTCTACCTCTACGCCGACGAGGACGGGTGGGGAGTCTCGATGAGATCTCACCGCGCGTCGCTGCACACGGCGTGGGCGGTGCACCTCGTGCAGAACACGGACGACGACGCCGACCCCACCACCTACGTCCTCCTCCACAGCGCCGCTTACGGCCGGTACCTGGGAACCAGGATCGACTACGACGACGAAGACGCGCCGCCGCAAGGGCAAGTCCGCCCCGCCGGCACGGTCCAGTGCCTGTACGACACGCTGCTGCAGACCAACGTCTTATGGGAGGCCCTCGCGGCGGAGAACGGGGGCGTGGTCCTGCGCCAGCGCCAACAAGGCCATCCGGAGGCACTCCTGGTCCCGTATATCATGCTGTATTGCACTGTTGAGGCGATCGCCCCCAGACCTGCGCCGCCCCAACCTCCGCGTCAAATTCCGGTAAGGTTTCGGTCCCGCTGCTCGGAACTCGGAAGCTCCAACTCCTTGTTCATCTGTGATTTTTTTAGTCCATCACTTTGCAATTGCAAAGAACTAATGAACCTGACAGGGCGATTCGATGTAATTCTTCAAGTACTTTTGAGTTAGTTTGCAATTCCAGGAACTACTGAAACCTGAAGAAGGGATTCTATGTTGTTCTTGAACTACTTTTGAGTCAGCCATTGATCCATTTCGTGTTGACTGCTGTCCTTGTTATCACCATTGTTCTGAAGCTAACTAAAAATTTCCGAACATGGCAACGACATGTATTCATATTTCTTCATATATTCAGCAACCAGTGCTATACTATATCTAGTTTTGTTTCGCTAAACGACGTAAGTGTTCTATTGCAACATGCAGAACGGCGTTGCCGCCCCCGTGCAGACAACTCCGGTATCTTCATCTTGACCAGCCGGGGAACGCTCCATTTCCGTGGCCGGTCCTTGCTTTACCTGATAGACGACCTGGCGTACCAACTCAATGATACCAAAGACAACATCAGGCTGTGTGTGAGGGCCGGATTCCTTGGAAGAATCACGCCTTTGGTCGTCGATCTTACTCTCAGCGACGAAATAATGGACATCGTTGTTCTGACCACCGGGTCAGCAGGTGAGAGCTAGCTTTGCAGTTTCTTCAGTATTTTGTTCGGCATCACAGCTAGTAGTATATATAGCTAACTTCTTCAGGATCACATCAGTAATGCTGCTCACTTTTGATTCATCATGGTCTCCAACATTAGGCATTGCTAAATTGTTATGCGCACTGGGTAGCACAGAAGAATGGCGACAAGAACTGGGTTTGCTTCATACCTTCATACTGAATTGGGTACTTAAATAATAAATATATATGACAATGCAACTTTAGGCTTGGCTATGTAGCCTAGCTAGTGCTTTCATCTTTTGTGGAAGTGGAGTCATGCTTTAATTGATGTTGCTAGACTACTAGATTAAACTTCTACTGTATCTGTTGAATTCCTTTCATCAGCCAAAACCAATTCTGAGTTGGCATAGTTACAGTGTGTCATGTCTCATGTCTATGTTTGATACTAGATGTGTATGCAGTGTTTTGTCTGATGACCAAACGGTGTCACGTAAGTGATTGGTTCGTTTGTTAGAACATTAAAAACATGCTCGCTACATGGCCTAAAACCCATCGACCAAACTAGAGAACTGCAAATGACTAGTACAACAGTTCCTAATAACTATTAAACTGGCTTAAGGGTCATAAACAAATTCTTTAATTGCCTTTAAGAGAAACAAACAGAATACTGCTCCATTTCAGACAAACATATTACCACAAGCAGTTCATAATAGCTTGATGCGAAAATTGCCTCAATGTTCTGCTCTTGTTACTGAATGTCCTGGCTCTAAACTATCCATTCAGAACATTCAGTTGTGTAACTTTGGTTCACATTCCAGACATTACAGTTTTTTCTATTGTCTACCAATATGCTGGCTGATCTTGTTATAAATATTTAATTGTTTCAACACTAGCGAAACTGCAATCACTGATTTCCCTTGTACCATTCAAATTCAGCGGAAATGGAGTTGCAGCACCCAGATGTTGATGCAGCATAGCAGAATGCCGAATCAAGACTGCTGACAACAACATTGGGATGAGAATAGGCCGCACTTCTCAGGAACACCTCTTGTTTTTTGGTTTGATGTGTTCTGCTCACTTGAAGTGGTTCGAATTGGTGTATCAAGATTTAGAACATATAATGTGTGAGAGCGTTATTTGGAAATAATGCTTGAACAGTGCTGCACAGTTTCAGTGTGGTTATAATTGGCATTTTCACCCCCAATAGGTGATAACCAGAATAAATGTTCCTCTCTGAAAAACAAGAGATGGTGGGTCATAGTATTATATACTGATGACAGTAGAAATTGTAACATGCCTACCATTTACTTTAGCTCAGATGTCCATATACTTTTCTACAGTTCTGAATATACATTGTTGTCTAGTTACTAATAGTCGTTAGCACATATTTCTGTATTGGGTGAAGCACATAATAGTCAGAATTAGTTAGCAAAACCCCAATATAAATTGTCTGGAGCTAACTAGTTAGCACATAGTTACCAATAGTTAATTTATGAGGTTAACTTGTCAAGACTAATTGCATGACTTTTTTTATTTAAACAAAAGTCTTATGAAATTTTTATTCCACCATGTACTGTATTTACAAATTCATGCATGTGCATGGAGCATAAACGCGTCAGGGTGGGAAGTCTGCATTCCTTCATCAAGTAGCATACGGTTAAACGCATCCATCTTGCCCTGATGTTGCCAACACTTTGGGTTGAAACCTATAGCCACTTTACGGAGTCCTTTGGCACTTGCGAGCACGACTTTCATGAGCCAGAGTTCACAGTCTGTTCCTGTCAATCCGCTAAGCTCTACTTCATGTAGGTGATCCATGGAGATTTCATATGATGTCCAATAGTCTTGGTGATGGCATTCGAAACCTAATCCAGCTTTTAAGTCATGGTGCTGCAGCACACACACACACACACACACACACACACACACACACACACACACACACACACACACACACACACACACATATATGTTGGTTAATTT
Source organism: Microstegium vimineum (assembly GCA_022036555.1). NCBI lineage: Eukaryota > Viridiplantae > Streptophyta > Magnoliopsida > Poales > Poaceae > Microstegium > Microstegium vimineum. Next base: position 43,358,598 of record CM039135.1, read on the forward strand.
AAAATGCGATGAGATTGGAGAGAGGGAGAGGAAACGTCTAGCTACAAACAAAAAGAGAAGTGAATATATAAGACCAATGATCGAGTTTAGGATGAGTATGTGCTCACGTACCAGGGAGAGGAAGACGGGCAAAAGCAGAGTCAGGTGCCTAAGATTGCTGAATCGCGTGAGTAGGTTTGCAACGCCCCGTCCAAAGTCATGTCGCTCAAACGAAGAAGCAACATTAACGGTCAAAGATGTGATATGAGGTAGGTGCGGTATCCTGCTTTCCATCAAGTCCACGCCCGGCGAGAATACCTTGATCAATCAAAGTTAAAACAAAGTAAAGTGTTAACAAGACAACAGATAAAACTGAATATTTGGCGATCATACATGTGTTTTATGGATTTGTATATATATGATCCTTGCAGAGGGATGAGCTCTGAGTTCTAGAGATGTACCTTTCGACCATAGAGAGTGACATCCAAGCATGTGATGGATGAGCTATAGTGACGGAGGAGTATTGCGCTACTATTGTTCTCAGCCTCGCCGTAGCGGGTGTCATGACAGCCATGTGAGTAGATACGGAGCTTGAGTCTCCGCATGCACGGCGGCGAGTCCCCGTCGTCGTCGTCGATCTCAAGACATTTAGGCGACATGGCTACGCGAAAGAACATTCCAAGCTGTTCAAGCCTCGGCGCGGAGATCCTAATCGCCTTGTGGTAGCAGCTGGCAATGTGTAGAACACGGAGGCTAGGAGTGCTCAGCTCCAGCGACACCGAGTGGACCTCCTCCATCCACAGCTCCGAGAGCACGTCGGCTTCCAGCCGCATCATCGTCCCTTGTTTGAAGTCGCCGCACCTTGTTCAAGCGCAGCTTCTGCAGGCACGGGCAGCTCGCCGACGACACGAGCCGGGCAAGTAGGTGACCGCCGTCGCCGTCAGCGATCCTGATCCTCTCGAGCGAGAGATCCTTGAGCGAAGCGAATCTCGTGGCGGCGGCGGGGAGACGGAGCCTTACGTCACCTAATGCCAGGCGCATGGTCTCCACCAGCAACCCTGGAGTTGGAGGGTCGTCAAGGAGCACTACCACGAGCTCCGTTTTCCAACGCTCGCCGCCGCCGCCTTGCTTATGCTTCCTGAGAAGGTGGCCGTACTTCTTCTCGAAAGCGTCATGGCAATCTAGATCCAGGATGAAGCGTTTCAGACCATGGTGAGGAGAGAAGGCGTACCGGATCCACCCTTGCGCGGCATGGATCAACGGCGGCATCAGTTGTTCCAGGTGCTCGGAGAGGGCCGTGACGGCGTACGAGATCGCCAGGCTCTGGACGATGGCCGCGGCGCCGCAGCCGGATTGTTGGATACTACTACTACGCCGGGCAAGGACGTCGTTGACGAAGGAGACGTACCGCTCCAAGGCGGTGCACCGCTCATCGGTCGCCGTGGTTGTGGTGGTACTGCTGGACGACGACGACGACGCCGGCGGCGGCGGTGGCGGGCAAGAGGCGAAGCGGAGCACGGGAACGCGCGCTCAGAGCCCGAGCCACCGCCGCGAGAGCGCGCCCATGCGCGCCGCGTCCGTCGCGTCGGCCACCAGCTCCAGGATGTGGAGCAGCACGTCGTCGTGCAGACCGCTGATTAGGTCTTCGTCGTCGTAGACGTCGCCGGCGGCCCGATCCGCGCTGTGCGGGTCCTCCTCCGCGGAATCCATGCTTCGATCTGCCAACAGGCCGGCTCGATCGATCGCCCGGAGAAGTAGCTAGATACGTTTTATTTAGGAGAAAAAGTACACTTTTCCTCCCTCAATTTTTACAAAAGTCTACTTTTTCCTCCCTCCCCAAAACCAGACCAGAAACCGTGCATTTTAGCTCCCTGCCTCGATTATAAGCGGTTTAGAAGGTGGTTTTGTCTTTTTATTTTTCTATTTATTCTGGCTAAATCTTTAAATAATCATAGTGAATAAAAAAATATCATAAAATAGAAAATAAAATTTTATTAGAATCCACATGAATAGATATACACATGAAATATATAAAATGATATATTTTAGTATAATTTTATTGTTATAGATTTAGATCAATTTTTTATAATTAATTTGAATAATTCATAATTGTAGATTCTATGGTCCAATATTATGAAATTTTTATGGTGACCTAGTTATTGTATGCTTGAGCTATAGTAAAAAATTTATACTAATTGTATCAGGTATAAATTAGTTATTAATTTATTTAGTGTTTATGCTTGTTACATGATTCAATGAGTATGAAATTTTTAATGTAGCTAGGCCACCATAAAAATATAGCAATAATTGGAACATAGAAAATGAAATTATAAATTATTCAAATTAATTATAAAAAAGAATAGATCTAAATCTACAACAAAAAAAATACTAAAGCATACAATATTGTATATTCACTTTGTAGATCTACTCATGTGTAGTCCAATAAAATTAAATTTTCTATTTTATGATTTTTTGTAATTTACTATGTTTTTTAAAGATTTTGTAAAAATATGTAAAAAAAATAAAAAGACAAAACCGCCTATAAAATCGCTTATAACTGGGCGAGGGAGGTAAAACGCATGGTTTCAAAAGTTAGGGGAGATAGTTTGTCCGGTTTTGAAGTTCAGGGAGGAAAAGTAGACTTTCGCAAAAGTTGAGAGATGAAAACTGAACTTTTCCTTTTATAGTGCGTACCAACGTCGTACTCACAACCATGGTCTCATGGACTGTACAAATTTCAAAAGCGCGTTCTTTCGAGGAACTCAAAGGGAGACATGAACAATTCCGCAAAGCAATCATCGAATCCGAAAAGAAGTGAGGAGGATTTTAAGTAGGGACAACCGCCAAGGGGATTTTTTTTTCTGAAAAAAAGGGAACTCAGTTGTTCTTCAGGATAAATATTGATTATACTGACTCATTTTATAGTTTAAATCTGAACTAGATATACTGAAAAGGGATGCCATCATTTTACCTCCAGTGAAGCGAATTCTCATTTGTTTCAATAATGTGCCATGTATTCTAATATGGTGGAAACAATATGGAAGAATACAACCAACATTGCTCTCAAGGATGAAGAGCTTCTCTCCTAGTCCTATTTTGATGTCTGATGTTTCAGAGATTTAACTTGTAATCAAGACTTGCATGTGCTGTCTGGTGTTGCTGGTAACCCCATCGTACGCTGTATGAATGTTGGGTGCTTTATAAAAGCAGAATTATTTCTCCTTTAAAAAAAAAGAATAAAACCAACATGAACACTTACATAAGCTGACTTTGATGATACTACTGAAATATCCTTCTGCATCACCTCTCCTTGTGCATACCACCTCTCTCTTCCTCCCCTCAAGCAAACAAGCAGCTGCAGCTCCAATCAAAATCATATGTTCTCGTCAATCTCCAGGCAATCAGCCAGCAGCTGCAGCTCCAATCAAAATGATCTGTTCTCATCAATCTCTAGGCAAGCAACCAAGCAGCTCTGCAGCTGCAGTCCACATAAATGATCTAGTCAGTCTAAAATTCAGATGTATGATAGCCACATAAACAGAACTACAGGCATCAAATACTATATTGTTGTACTAGTCTAAAAACACCAGTAAGTATGTTTTGCAGGTATTTTACAGATCTTGTTGTACTAGTCTAAAATTCTAAATGGTAGCTTATCATAGGCACTGCTGTCAGACTTTAGCACATCTATATTGCTTATCCATATACACTCTCGAGTTTGAGGTACAAAACTGAATTTGAATCACTTCCACTGCTCCACCGGTTTCTTTCACAACCATAAGACACACTACTTAGTAAGCAGACAAGTATGCAATCACCAATACTATATAATCACTAATAATTAGTAAGCAGCCAAGTATATATGCAAACAAAGAAGGACAGAGCATATTATAGTTTCACTAATTACCACTTCAGAATTCCACACTTGATAGGTCACTATCAAAACATGCCCGTGCGTTGCAACGAAACTCAATACACATAGAAATAATAATACTTCATATATTATCAGCACTAACCATATAAGACACATAAGGCGCGGCGCCTTACCGCCTTACCACCTTACGTGTTTTACACCGAAAAAACAGTTGCATATCAAATTTTTCCTCGTTGCTTCCGCCTTACCGCCTTATGTGTTTTACACCGAAAAAAGTAACCAAATTATTGATCCTTGATATGCTGAGACGAAGGCAGCGTTGTTAGCCGACACATAGAGATGGATCGAGAAGATGACTTTGCTACTGTTCACATGCTTTGCCAATGTGACGACCAGCCCACGATTCCAATCGACTTTGTGTTCGGCCGCTCTGCATATGCTCGTCCCATGAAACACGACAGAGAGATGGTGCTCATCGGCACGAGGTATGATGATGATGACGAGTTGCAGCCAGCCGTGCACATGTAGTCGGCACACGTCTTCGCCCTCGTCGGCGCTGTCGGAGGAGGCTAACTGATCGATCTACGAAGATAACACGTGCGTGGTGAACAGATTAAGCATGCGTGCAGCTAGTATTGTCGATCGAAATAAGTATTTTCTATCTATATATAGAGAGATTCATGTTTAATAAATTTATGGACGTCCGTACGTATTGAATACGGGTATACATTAGAATTTCATCATTGCTAACTCGTATGAAACTCTACATTGTCTGGTATTATTCTTTTCAATTTGGATTGGATTTCTATTTGTATTACATTCATATAACTATTCAAGTTACGTATTAGTAATATCCTTTTCTATTTGGATTGAATTTTTGTTTGTATGAGATCACTATACCTGGTCAAGCTACGTTAAGAAAGTTTTAAATTAGAATTCCCCCACCTGAGAGATTCGTTGACATTAGAATTCCTACGTATGATGGTTACCTTAAGTCATGTATCTATATAAAGAAAAGTAAAAAGATATTTAAAATAAGATTTTTATTCAGCTTACTATGATTAAATAATTCTATTTAGATTAAGATTCCTCCTTCTATCTACGCATATACATGATCCAATAGATTTTGGAATCGGACTCCATATTGTGCTAGAGAGTCGTATGGAAATCCGATTGTTTCCGAGACATAATAGACTTTGTAATCGTACTCATTCTCCATTGTTCGGTAGTTAAATGAAGAATAGATGGACAAAAACAAAAGTTAAAATTTTGACTCTTTATTATTAGATATAGATATAGATTAACTGTTATCAGTCATGAATGTTATCAGTCATGAATAGACACCACACTGCTAAGAAGGATCTGACTGCCAGTAGTCTGTAGAGATGATGAAAGGCAGAGCAGATAAGTAAGTAGTACAGTATTATCTAACATTAATTGCCGTCAACTTGCTCATCTCAAACGAATAACGAACATGCATGCTTCAGTTCTCCTCGGCCTTCTTGAGTTCTTGCTCAGTTCCTCCTCGGCCCCAATGTCAGCTTCTTGGGTCGGTCGGTCCCACGGGCCAGTGCCTCCAGCATCCGATGGATCCCGTCCGTCCAGCTCTGACTGCGAATGAACAGCTGGCATATTCAGCAACCGACTTGCGCTTGCGCATTGCTGCCTTGTTGTTCGTTGCAATTGCAAATGAAATACAAATACCCCGGCTCGGCGCCCAAACCAAAACAAACCGTTGCAACCAACACCTGCTCTCCGCTCGCCATCGGAGCAGCACCGACTACTGCTGCCCGAGAAACCCCACCCTCGCCACCGTCCGCCTCCGCCCCGGCCGGCCGACAGCCAGAGGTATAGGCAGCGGCGATCGATGGAGTTCCTCATCGACCGGGCACACGTCCGCCTGCGCCGCCAGGTGAACGGTGGCGCGTTCTACCTCCACGCCGACGAGGACGGGTGGGGAGTCTCGCTGAGCCCTTACCGCGCGTCGCTGAACACGGCGTGGGCGGTACACCTGGTACCGCGCCCGCACGCGAACGCCGCCTCCGTCCTCCTCCACAGCGCCGCCTACGGCCGGTACCTCGGCCGCAGGATCAACTACGACGACGACGCCGCGCTGCCGCAAGCGCAAGGGCAAGGCCAACCCGCCGGCGTCATGCGCGCGGTCCAGTGCCTGTACAGCACGCCGCTGCACAACAACGTCGCATGGGAGGCCCTCGCGGCGGCGGGTGGGGGCGTGGTCCTGCGCCAACCAGAACCAGGTCATCCGGAGGCAAACCAGCAGATCATGTTGCATTGCACTATTGAGGCGATCCCCCCCAGACCTGCGCCTCCCCAACTTCCCGATCAGATTCCGGTGAGCTTGCGTTCCCGCTGCTCGCAAGTTCCGACTCCTTGCTTGCGTAACTCTGCGAATTTTGGAGTCACTTTGCACTTGCAAGAACTATTGAAACCTGACAGGGGGATTCGATGTAATTCTTCAAGTACTTTTGAGTCAGTTTGCAATTGCAACAACTACTACAACCTGACAGGGGATTCTATGTAGTTCTTGAAGTACTTTTGAGTCAGTTTGCAATTGTAAGAACTACTGAAACCTGAAGAGGGGATTCTATGTAGTTCTTGAAGTACTTTTGAGTCAGCCGTGACATTGATCCATTTCGTGTCCCCTTGCATTTCCTTTCCTAGTTTCCTGCCAGTGATAAAAAAAACAAAAAAAACGGGTCATATGTTCCAGAAATTGATTCTGCAGAGATCTTCTTGCAAGGTATTGCAGCTATTGCTATGTGTGCTGATTGACCTGTTGACTGCTGTTCTTGTTATCACCATTGTTCTGGAGCTAACTAATTCTGATCATTGCAACGACATGTATTCATATTTCTTCATATCTTCAGCTACTACCAGTGCTATACTGTATCTAGTTTTGTTTCGCTAAACATAAGTGTTCTATTGCAATATGCAGAACGGTGTTGACGCCCCCATGGCGCTGAGGCGGATGATCCGGTACATCCGGGCAGACAACTCCGGTATCTTTATCTTGGCCAGCCGGGGAACGCTCCAGTTCGAAGGCCGGGACTTGCTTGACCTAAGGGACGACCTGGCGGAGAAACTCAATGAGAACGTCAACAACATCACGCTGTGTGTGAGGGCCGGATTCCTTGGAAGAATCACGCCTTTGGTCGTCGATCTTCCTTTCAGCGAGGAAATAATGGACATTGTTGTTCTGACCACCGGGTCAGCAGGTGAGAGCTAGCTTTGCAGTTTCTTCAGTATTTTGTTCGGCATTACAGATAGTAGTATATATAGCTAACTTGTTCAGAACTACAGCAGTAATGCTGCTCACTTTTGATTCACGTGAGTAAAAACATGAACCAATTCTAGAGTACTAGAGTAATCTTCTACTAGAGTAATCACTTTGTTGCTAGACTACTAGAGTAATCTTCTACCGTATTTGTTTGAATTCCTTTCATCAACCAATTCTTAGTTGGCATAGTTTCAGCGTATTATGTGTATGTTTGATAGTACTAGATTTGTACGCAGCAGTGTGTCTGATGACCAAACAGTGTCACCTAAGTGATTGCTCATTTGTTAGAACATTAAAAACGTGCTCACTAAATGGCCTAAAACCCATCGATCGAACCAGAGCTGCAAGTGACTACAACAATTCATAATTCAGAACATTCAGTTGTGTAACATTCCAGACATTGCAGTTTTTTTTCTGTTATCTACCAATATGCTGGCTGATCTTGTTATAAATATTTAATTGTTTCAACACTAGCGAAACTGCAATATGTTGTCTTGTGCGTAACTATATCACTGATTTCCCTTGTTCCATTCAAATTCAGCGGAAATGGAGTTGCGGCACCCAGATGTTGATGCAGCGTAGAAGAATGCCAGATCAAGACTGCTGACAACAACATTGGGATGAGAATAGGCCGTGCTTCTGAGGAACACCTCTTGTTTTTTTGGTTTGATGTGTTCTGCTAACTTGAAGTGGTTTGATGTGTGAGAGCGTTCTGTGGAAATAATGCTTGAACAGTGCTGCACAATTTGAGTGGTTGTGATTGGCATTTTCATCCCCAATAGGTGATTACAAGAATAAATGTTCCCCTCTGAAAAAAAAACAAGAGATGGATCATATGACAGTAGAAATTGTAAGAGCAACTCCAACAATTTGGCATTTAGACTTGGCATATCTAATTTTGCCAAAAAACTAAAAAACTGGTGGCCAACAGTTTAGCATTTGGGTTTGACGTTTTTGTCAAAGTTACAAATAAGAGCTCGCACTTGGCAATTTAGAAACCTTGAAAAGGGGAAGATAATTTTTTTCCTTCTTTTTTTCACGCCTGAACACTGGGCGGCGCCCTTTTTTTTCTTTTTTTTCCTTCTTTTTTTTCACAGTGGAACACTGCGCGGCGGGGTTTTTTTTTCCTTCCTTTTTTTTCTGTTTTTGTCAAGTCATTATGAGGAACTGTTGGAGATTGTATATTTTTTGCTTTGACATATCTATTTCAAAGTTGGCAAATTCCATGTTTTGCCAAACCAAAATTGTCAAACTGTTGGAATTGCTCTAACCTGCTTACCATTTACTTTAGCTCAGATGTCCGTATACTTTTCTATAGTTCTGAATATACATGGTTGGCTAGTTACTAGTTACTACATCTAGTACCTCTTCTTGGATTTTTGCATTGGGTTCTTAATAGTTATATATTGTAGCCATTTAGTCTCCAACATTTATATCCTTTTGGGGTATCTACCCGTGCTTCAGGAAACGTTATGCTTTGTTTGATTATATAAGACTAGTATGAAATAAGCTACAGACAAAGAGAGGTAGATTGTTTGAATGAATTACATGATTTTGTTGTATTCACATTTTATCTTGCGTATCAGTATTTTTGTATATGCTAAAAATAATAGAATATAGAAATAGTTGGATTCGGTTGTTCCGTTGCCAATTCAGGAAAATTAGACTACTCTGTTCACTGTCTAGAAATTTCAGTTTGTTTCTTTATTTAATGACTTATTCTGAACTGGTGCTTCACCATTTTAACTAAACTCAAGGTGGCCCACCGCTCACTCGCCGTGGTAGTGGTACTGGCCGTGCAATAGAAATCTGAATACAGTAATTTGGTACTTGTATATGCTTCAACTTGCAACTTGCAATTTAAACAGATTCCTTGATCTGAACCTGATGCTTGTGTGCTCCGGGATTCTTTGATCTTTAGTCAATCTCAATTATCTTTAGCTAATCGTTGGTCAAGTAATGAACCTGAGACTCTATGGCCCTTCTCTGAAACTAGTTAATCGTTGGTAAAGTCGTATCAAATATATGCTGCTCAAACCTGAGCATGCATGTTTTTTTTAGATAATGGATAAATCAATATCTGGCCTCTACATCTGGGGATGTACACAGTCAATTCTTACACAGTTTGTGTTAAAAAAGGAGAAAGTCATAATCTTATAAATGTTTTCATCCTTTATTGGATATCTCTAGAGCAATTACTTCTAGCTTCTTGCTCATCGTTGAGAGCGCGTCCTTGACTGTCTCATCACGCTGCAACTGAGCCCATGAGCGTAACCAGAACGCTACTCTAAAAATTACCTGCATAAAAGAATTATATTTCATTTGATTAAAAATAACATCATTACGGTATATCTTCAGATAGTCCAACACATGACAGCTACCCCCACCCAAATCAAATTTCTAATCCTTTTATTTTGATTAGTTAGCCAATTATCAAACATATGGTTGATTGATGTAGATGGGGTTAGCTTAGTAGCAAAGAAAATAATCCTCAAAATTATTTTGGACGATCTGGACGATCGAACAAAAAGTAAATCGCGCGCCGAGCCAAAAAGCCCTAACAACCATGGATGGACTCTGCAATGGTGCCGTGCGGCAAGCAAGCAGGATCGATTTTACTTTGTGGACTCAAATCAAGATAAGGACAATTCCGCAAAGCCATCATTTAATCCGAAAAGAAGTGAGCAAGATTTTAAGTAGTGACAACCGGACAAGGGGAATTTTTTTTTTCTGAGAAAAAAAATGGAAACTGAGTTGTTCAGGATAAATCATGACTACAATGACTCATTTTACAGAAAAAAAAAATGCTACCTAACATTTCAAACCCCACATGTTTAAATCTGAACTAGATATACTGAAAATTAAGGGACTGTAATAAGAGAAATAGATCCTCTTTTGGATTGTTGGAGAAATTAATGAAGGGGAACAAAAAAAAAACATACGAACGAAGGTACTTTGATCCGCTCATCCCTTTTTACTTTTATTAATTCGGGGGGTTGTAGTAGTATGGCAGCACGGTGTAGACGGTCTGCACGACGGTGAGTACGAGCAGGAAGACGGCAGCGGCGGCGGACATGCTGGTCCAGGGGTTGCTGAAGTAGTCGTGCACGAGCACGGCGCGGTGTCGGTTCCAGCTGCGTCCGCAGTACTCCCTGACGTCGCGGAACAGCCCCGCGTAGCAGTTGTTGACGAACTCTGGCGGCGGGCACAGCTCCCCGAGGTGCGCGTAGAACGCCGCCGTCTCCGCGTCCCCGCGCACCAGCACGCCGGAGCGCTGCAGCACCTCGACGTCCCTTGCCGCGTCCACCACCGACGCCATCAGCAGCACGTAGCTGACCAGGCGCTGCAGCTCCCACCGCCCCGGCTCTGCTCGTACGCCAGCAGGTTCGCGAAGATGACCTGGTTCGTGTAGCTCTCCACCGCCGGGATCTCCAGCGTCCCGCTCCGCCGCTCGAACGTCACGTCCACCATGCTCCGCGGCGACTTCTTCGCCATGAACGTCACCCCGGAGTCGTTCAGCTCCGACGCCGGCGGCAGCTGCCACGCCCTAGTGCGGTCCTCGTCGTCCACGGACGACGACATGGGCATCATCATCTCCTCCTCCTCGCTCTTGCTGCTCCCGAGCCTGTCCTCCGGCGGCAGGAACCAGTGGTAGTAGAGGTGAAGCAGGTGGTGGATCTCGCCGTCGGGGGGCCGCGTGCTCTCCGGATCCCGTGGGCCGGCGTTCATGTCGACGGTGAGGTAGTTGACGAGGACGTTGGTGACGAAGTAGTCCCGGCCGAGCCCGCCGGTGGCCATGTCGTAGAAGCGTTCGAGGACGAAGAAAGGGAGCTGGTTCTCGAGCAGCAGGATGTCGTTGTACACGTTCTGCATCGCCCACGTGGCGTCGATCAGCGCCTCCTCCTCGCCGTCCTGCCCCTTGAGGAAGAACTCCACCACGAAGCAGCCGTCCAGGAGGAGCATCTCGGCGAACTCGGCGGGAGGGAGTGCCACGGGCTCCGCGTACCGGCGCCGCGCGCGGGCCTCCATCGCCCGCGCCGCGCGGGCGTACGTGGCCAGCGGCGCCCCGCCGGGCCGGGCCAGGATGTCGCGGAGGTACCGCCACTTGTGCGCCTCCATGGCCGCGAGGTGCCGCTGCCCGCCGGCGCCGCGGTGGAAGGGCCCGATGGAGACCATCTGCGGGTCGTAGAGGTGCCGGTTGCGCTCGCGCATCGGTCCCGCCACGCGGAAGACGGTGAACGGCTCGCTCTCGTGCGCCTTCCCCGGCAGCGTCGCCAGGCGGCGTCCCATGCGCGCCGCCATGTCGTCGGCCTCCAAGTCGTCACCGATCTCCTCCTCCTCCTTTTCATCCTCCTTCTCCTCCACGGCGCTGCTCTCGTCCAACTGGCGCTGCACGGACGCGCACAGCTCCTCGTCCCCTTCTACTACCTCTCCGTCGTCGTTTGTCTTGTCCTCGGCCTCCTCGGCGTCGGGGAGTGCGCTGGTCAGGCCACTGGTAGTAGCCACGACGGTGCTGCTCTCGTCGGCCGCAGCACCGCCGTGATCACCTGGCATGGCGGCGGCGACCGGAGCGTGGTCCTTGGGCACTAGAAGGGGCTCCATCAGAGGAGAGTCCATGAGGAGTCACATGAGACGGGGGCAGGGTGAGAAATGCTAGGGGTCCTGTTTTTATTAATATTCAGCAATTTTGTCATTGATTTACAATAGTATTTATGGTACCTCGTTTTTTGTTATTATTCTAGTCAACATGCAATATTGTCATCATTGTTTGGCTATAATATTATGCTGCCTAACTTTTTATTCTTATTCAGTCAACATGCAGTGTTCTCATTGTTTGACTATACAAAAATATTAAAATTCTCTTGTGACTTACTAGTTGTTTATCTAGGATTATTATATGAAAATTAAGGCACCTAAAATATAGCAATTCTTCATATTTATATCTATATATTATCTAATCCATTTTATATCTAGTATCTAGAACTATATATATACCTATATAATATAATATGAAAATAAGAAGGAAAAAAAAACTAAATTTCGGTCCTGCGCTCTCTCCCGCATCGGTTTTTAATAAAAGTATTTACAGGTGATGAATTAGAGACACAAGTTCTAATTAGTAACAAAATATGGCTGTGAAATGAGGCGGGACAGGTGAAAAGGCCAATAAGAAATGGTAGAACATATCTTTACCTCTATCTATCTATATCTCTAATCTTTGCTAAAAAAAAATCTATATCTCTAATCTCTAGTATTAAAGAGGCTAAAATTTCTTAATATATCTCTATCTCTATCTCTAGTATTAAAGAGGTTGAGATTTTTAAATATATCTCAATCTCTAATATTAAAGAGCAAAGATTTCTAAATATATTTCTATCTCTAACCCCTAGTATTAAAGAGGCTAGGATTTCTAGATATATCTATACTATATCTAACTCTAATATCTAATATTAAAGAGGCTACGATTTTAGATGTTTATGTGGACTAGTACAAGAATAAAAAATTAAAAATTAGTTCAAAGTGATTCTTACTGGAACATTTCTCTCTTTGCCAAAAAAAATGGTTGAAAAAGATTCTTACTAGAACATTTCTCTCTTTGTGGCGTTTAATTTGCAGAGATTCTACTGCGAATCGGAAACATCTCTCTGCCAAAAGCACCCTTAATCTCTATTGAATACACAGTGATTTTGGTACCACTTATGAGTGTTATACTTTGTAGTTCAATCTCGATAGATTCAATAATAATTTTGGTATTGTTTATGAGTGTTTAGAGCTCAACTACATGGACTAACCCTCTTGTTTGGTCAGTCAAGTTCCGCCACTGCGTTGGAAAGACCGGAGCTACGTTTTAGACCATTGGAAACACCGGCAAAAACCAACAGCGTATTTTTTTGGGTAATCTATGACTATGACCAAAGCACTTCAATGGAGTAGGCACAAGGCTTGAGAAAGCCTGAACACAAGATGACAAGGGCATTGAATTGTCCAGCAGTTTTGTTGACATCACTTTGCCTTGATCGCTAAGGAAATGAGTCATTAGCTAGGCTAGAGAATTCCAAACAGAAGCGATATCTTGTTTGGTAAGACTTCAGCTGAGTGGTGAGCACCAACAGACCGACAGACAGGGCAACTGAGATAAGTAACTGAAATTCCAATTCCACTGTAGATAGCTGAACAATTCTCAGTCTGCCCTCACAAAAGGACAGCTAGTTCGGAAATAACTCAAATGGTAAGTTTTGTATGGGTGAGAATATATGAAAAAGACATTTAAGAGAAACAAAAACATTGGTGGCGTCTGCAGACTTCATAGCTTCCAACTGCTATAGCACAATATATCATGTATGTATGAGGGGGTAAACCTGCCTTGCTGGATCGTGTCAATACCAAAAGCGGTTACTTTTAGGCTAGTCAATCTTCTCAGCAATTGGAGAATGAAGACAATCCATCCTGACGCCTTCTCGATCAATGGCTAGACAGGGTGGCAGGATTTTTCACTCCTGGTCAACTTGGGGACCAACATGGGCAGGATACTTTGCACAAACATCTGCCCAGGTGCTTTGGCCTTCTGTCAGCTGCTTCACCACGGATGCCACCTCGTTGATGTCCACACGGATCTGCTCCTTGCTGTCCCTCTCTCGGATTGTCACGTTTGTTGCTGAATCCACTGTTACAGCAAATGGGACGCCAATCTCATCTGTCCTCGCATATCTCCTCCCAATAGAAATTGCTGCAAGAGAACAAACACAAGCTTATGCTTACATATATATAGTCCATTCAGCCTACGTTACATGGAGTGGAGTATTTGAGAACGCATCGCACATACCAGTAGTGTCAATAATGTGTGAGATACCAGCAGTTGCCAATGCCTTAGCGATTAATTTGGCAGCATCGTCAAACTCCTGGTTCTTTACAAGGGGGAACACGGTGCACTTGATAGGAGCCACAAGAGGAGGGAACCGGAAAACATTCAGTTGTTCCTCTTCTGATTTGCTAGGCCTTGTGTAAAATGAATGCTCAAACAGGCAGTAGATGATCCGGCCTATGCCAAATGACGGCTCGATGACCGAAGGGGTGAATACTCGCTGATGTTCAAGCTTCTTTTCCATGCTGATTGATACCATCTTCTTTGTAATCACCACATCTTTTCCAAGTGTGCAGACTTTAAAATTTGTCTCCCCCTTGGTTTCTAGTTCAGCTTTCATCTCTAATGCTTCCTTCTCACTCATAGCCTGGTATGGTGATACCAACAGAATAAGATAGTTTACTCAGGTAAGGGAGACATCAGAAAGTTAGCAGCCACATATAACAAGGATAATTGACAAGTCTTGATACCTCCAATGCTTCAAGGACAATCTTTTGGTTGCCCTTGAAAGCCAGCCCCAGGTCTTTCTTCGAGGGAACTATTACAAGTTTCTGCAATAAAGAATATCAACAAACATACAAGCACTGTTAATGCCATAAATAACAAGTTCAATTTAAATTTTAAAGTATAAAGGGAAAAGCTATATTAGGGCCCTCAGAACAGTAGTGAACTTGAACCATGTACTTTTTTGTAATGTTTAGTTGATCTTGAACCATGTACTTTAATGGGTAAGCAAATGCGCTGTCATGTATTTAACATGAAAACTAAGATACACTCCCTCTGTCCCTGTTTATTAGTCGTTTTGAATGTGGTTCACGTTGTCCAGATTCTGAGCATCCTTTACGTATCTGGATGCTATATCTATATATGTCCTGATTCAGAGCTTGGCTCATGTATCTAGGAGCAGGCCAAAACGACAGTGGCCCTGTTTGGATCACTCTAGCTCAGCTAGAGCTAGAGGTTAGAGTTAGTTTATAAACTAGCTTAAACTAGCTCTAGCCAAGGAGGTGTTTGGATTCAAGGCTAGTTTTGGCTAGTTTGATAATAAATTATTTTTACAAATCATCCAAATATATCCATGTGGGATCTTATTTTAAAGTATTTATTGTAACAAATTCAATAGTGTAATCAGAATTTTATTTGGATGTTTGGTTTGTGAGTTATAACATTTTTTGTAGTTGCATATGAGGTGGGTCCCACATTCCACCACAACCAGCCCAAACTAGCCCAAATAATCACCTCTTTGGGGAGCTAGTTTTTTTGGGTGGGCTAGTTGCAACTAGCCCAAACTAGCTCTCCTGTTTGGATACTTTTGGGCTAGTTGGGTGCAAACTAGCCCAAACTAGCTCTAGCCCTAGGATCCAAACAGGGCCAGTGAAAGAGGGACAGAGGGAGTAGCTACTACAGAAACTAGAAAAGTGGATATGATATCTCACCTCAACCTCTCTAGGCTTGGAGAATTTTTCATGAGCAACAAGTGGGATACCGCTTTTCTCCTGTGAGCAGACAATCACGGTAATATTAGTAGCACATTTGCAAACCAAACAGAGGACAACAATACAAATTTCATTTACCAAGTGCAGTTACAACATGAGATGAGCAACTTCAATTGCCGTAGGAACATATCCAAAGGACAAAAATATGTATCTGATAAATTATCCAGGATGTGAAAAAAGATGCAGTAAGCTTACACTGTGCGCCTTCAAATCATATGCAGATCTATCAGCAATACCCACACACTCTATCCAGCCATAAGAGCACTCTATCTCAGCATCCCAACAGTCAGCAGCATAATGAGCCATCTCATTAGGTAGATGCTGCCTGAAACGCAACCGACCCTTATCAATTCCCAAGCATGTCAGGAAAAGATAGACTCTTCCGATGAAGTAACCAAGTGTCTCATTATTAACAGTTCCCTGTAAATAACAGTAGTGTAATAGTTTACAATTATATCCAGGGTAAGAACAGCATATATATATATATATATAAAGAAAAGAACAAAAGAAATATAGTAAGTTGTAAAGAGAAAAATTGCCAGCATTTGTTAACCTTTGAAACTGCTTCCCCAAGCTTCATTAGCTTGGCTGACTCCCCAGAGAGTTGCAGCTCTCTTGGAAACATCAGGAACTCCAAATCAGCAACATCAACATATTTTGGATGTGATTTGTCCTCTGGGTCCACAAAATGCTCAATCTCTGCCAATGTGAATTCACGCACTCGGAGAAGACCTTGTCGTGGAGAGATCTGATTGTCAAGTTCTAGATGTAGTGAGTACATTGAAAAGAAAGAGTACCTAAGCAACTACTGAATAGCCAATAACTGCTTTTTAGAAGCATGCTAACACTACAAATGTACTCAGAATGTATAAATTATTTCAAGCATATTAACAAAAAAACAATTAGGGTAGAACGTTTATTAATTTCAAGAACAAAGTAGGAAGCACTGAACGAACAGTGACTAGAGCATGCCATTGCAGAGTAACAAGTGAAATGGCATGGAACACAGCAATTAGTAGTAGTAGCCACTTACAGAATGTGACAAAAAAAACACAAACCTCATTTCTAAAAGCTTGCCCAATTTGAGCAGCTGCAAAGGGGAGCTTTTGGCCATTGTAATAGTACAGGTCCTTGAAGTTTACAAAAATACCCTGTGCAGTCTCCGGTCGCATATACCTATTTCCGGCACACAAAATTGGATCCTTTTAGCCAATCACCACAAAAGGAACATAATTACAGAGACAATGAAGATGTTCTTACCCCACGCTAAGACCAGTGGGGCCAATAGATGTCTGGAACATAAGATTGAATGGGTAGGGATCAGAAAGTGGATTCTTTGTATCAGGGGCAACAATGCCGTATTCCTTAATCTTTGCACCAAGTTCCTCTACCGAGAGGTCATCCAAAATGGCAAGAATACGCTTAAATTCATCAGCCTTCTCTTGGGGCAAGGCAAGGTCTTTCTCAAGCTTCTCCTTGCAAAAATCTTTCAACAAATGGTCAGCACGGTAGCATGTGCCTGTCTTCTCGTCTTTAACCATGAGGTCAGTAAACTTCTCAACATGGCCTGATGCCTTCAAGACAACCTCTGGCGTCACACAGGGGCAGTCAACCTCCAACATGTTCTCTTCCAAAACGAAGTGCTGGGAGAGAAATCAAGAATCTCAGGCAATCTTAGCAAAGAAAAAGTAGAACAAAATGAATCATCGTAAGAAATAACTAAATTGTAGCCAATTCCAGTAAAAACTAGCAATTCACATCTTAAACCTAGAACCGAAACTAACAGCACAGAGTGCACCAAGGAAGGCTAAAAAATTCTAATTTTCCATAGCACATTTTCCAATTAGTAGTTAATAGTAGACATGAAAAAAGTTTTGATAAGACTAATGCCACCAATGTACTACAACTAAAGCACGGAAAAGACTATCAGCCAGACCAAGGCAACACTCCTGTCCTAAAAGAAAAATCGTTGTCATAATCCAGATTATATATACAAATCCCAGGTGAAAACAGAATTCTACACATCAACCAATTATAACGAATAAACAAACCACTTTTCCGCATCTGAAGTCCACACATGTCACAATCGTTACGCGCAGCAACCGCGCACATCAGCAAAGGCGAAACTACAGGCAAACAAAAAATAATCCAACATTTCGAGGCAGAGATCGCGGGCGTCACCTGGCGCCAGAAGGAGAGCACGTTGGCCTTGACGCGGCACCCGGGCGGGCCATAGTCGTAGAGCCCCGCGACACCGCGGTAGATCTTGAAGGAAGGTATGTAGAACAGCTTCCGCTCCAGCGTGTTCACCACCGCCTGCCGCAGCTCCTCCCTCGCGGCGCCACCGGCGCCGCCGGCCCCGAGCGCCTGCTGCAGCCGGCGCGCGGCGGCGCCGGCCTCGACCTTGAGCGCCTTGAGCGCCTCGACCGCGGCGTCCACGTCGGCCTTGGACGCGCCGCCGCCGGCCTTGAGCGCGCGCACGGCCTCGGCCTGCGCGTCCGCGGCGGCCTGGCGCTCCGCGAGCGTGCGCCGCAGCGCGTCCTCCGACGGCGCGGCCATGGTGGTGACGACGACGGCGGTGGTGTCGTGCCGGCGGTGCGCGGCGGCGGCGGCTAGGGTTGCGGCGGGCTGGGTTCTGGGTTTAGAGGTGGACGAGCGGAGGAGTGAGGAGAAGATGAGCTGGGGGCGGAATCGCATAAAGACCATTGATGGATGCGGCCGCCGCGGCAACGAAAGCAAGACGCACAAAGATCGCTGAGGAATGTGCATTTGGACCCTCGCATTTTGGTTTAATTGTTAAGTATGAAAAGAGCTCAATTGACTCTGTTCGGGTTTTGTAGTTCTGTTTTTGTTAATTTCTCTATGCAATGAGTGGAGCTCAAGACAGAAGTTTATTTCTTTTGAGGGTGTATATGAAACATTGCCAGTACGATGGGGTCTCATCTGGACGGCTTGGATTTGGTCCCGGAGGATGGGAGCACGCAGATACGGGTCGCCATCTCTCGGGAATAAAATGGCCGGCCGGCCGGCCAATGGGGCAATGGTTACGAGGATGTCATCCCGTTCACATCCAATCTGATTCGGTGGCCTGTTTCTCTCGTTAATCTATTTCTTCTCATCGGTGTGCAGTGGATGCAACTCAGCGTCGTGTCAATCTCTAATTTCTGGACTCCCTCTGATTTCTTTTTAATAAGACGTACACAAATTTAAAGATTATTCAAACACTGTAATCTTTGATCAACAATTATCTTTTTCATGATGGAATGTGCAACGAAAATGATGCCATTAGATTAGATTCACATTTTAGAATTTGTTGCCTTATTAGTTGTTGTGGGAAGTAAAATTATTGAAGGTCAAAATATACTTCAAGGCCGTGCTCATGGCTTATGTGTCTTGAAAAGAATATAGAGTAGATTATATCTTAGGACTCCTTTGGACCAATCATTCATTCATTTCCCATGGTAAATTTCGAAATATTTTGTGTGTTGACGATCATAGGGCAAGAACATGATTGCAATAGGATTGAGTTGATATATTGTTAGAGCATCTCCAGTTTGGTAAATGAATTTGTTATCCATAATTTTTTATAAAACAAAAAAAATTAGTCTCCAACACTTTGACAAATAAGTTTGACATTTCTAGCAACTTGCTATCCAATGCATCCGCACGCCGTACTCGGCTTGGCATCGCAAGCCCGGCGGGTCCGCTGGCGCCTGACGTCCCTGCATCCTGCGTGCAGGCCTGCATGCTGCACCTTGCACACCTGCATGTTGCCTGATGCGCAATCACGCATGCCCCTGCCCCTTCACCTAGGGTGTGTTTAGTTCTTTATCCAAAATTTTAAAACTTTACAAGATTTTTCATCACATCGAATTTTTATTCTCCATCACATTAAAATACCGGCACATATATAAAGTACTAAATATAGATTAAATAAAAAACTAATTACACAATTTTGTTGTACTTTGCGAGACGGACATTTTAAATCTGATTAATTAATATTTAAACAATTATTATCAAATAAAAATAAAATTGCTATAGTATAACACGATAAGTGCTACAGTTTTTTTTTTACCTATCTAAACACAACTCGCACGCATGCCCCTGCACTGACACACGCATGTCCCTGTACGCACGCCTGCCTGCCCCTGCACTGACGGACACGGGACACCTGCACGCTACACGCACACCATGATCACCAGCGCTCCGCATGTATCAGTTTCAGTTTTTTTTTCTTTCCTTTTCTCTTTTAACAGAAATGTACTCCTATGTGAAATCTGGTGGTTTTACCCGTGAAACAGAAAATGGTCAGGAAGAAAAAGAGAAGTGAGTTTTTTTTTTAATTTGCCAAGTCTAAAATGCTAAACTCTAGGAGAAGAGGAGTTTTTTTTTAATTAACATATATTTTAACAAGTTGTCAAATCATAAGATTTGTCAAGTAATTTTTAGTATACTCTTGAAGATGCTCACGATTTTGACTATTCATTTTGCTTGTCCATGGGTTTGATTCACAAACCACGCCAGCCACCTAAGTTGTGGCACTGTCAAAAGACTATGGTGTGAGAGATAGCTCACATCTGTGATAGAAATAAACATGCTAATAAACCGGATAATATGTGGCTGTCGCAACTTACGTATTAACCAAACAACAGCTAAATTCTTATTGCAGTCGTATGCATAGCGAGGCAACCTTTGACCGGGAATCAAACACCCTAATCTTTTATAATATTTGTCCAAATTATTAAGAAATGTTGAGGGCCGCTACTTGCTTAGTAAGTTGAGCTTTAAGTCAAAGACAATTAATGGAGTCGCTATTTGACCCTAACTATTTGAGATTTAAGTCAAAGATATATATATATTTTAGAATGAGTCAAAGATAATTGAGCAGCCGGCTATAAACGCAGGAGGATGGTGGTGAAGCAGATTGTGACAGTAACGAGATGCAACACCATATA
Source organism: Microstegium vimineum (assembly GCA_022036555.1). Lineage (NCBI taxonomy): Eukaryota > Viridiplantae > Streptophyta > Magnoliopsida > Poales > Poaceae > Microstegium > Microstegium vimineum. The sequence goes on from CM039135.1 coordinate 43,379,062, forward strand.
GCATGGTGGAGCAAGTTGAGATAGTTGGATTGTTGAAGATTAGAATAAAAGTCCACTCACCCAGACACAAGTGAATCCCTTGCTCAGTCCTATAGGATCGTGGAGTGATTATGATTATATTTATTTACTTGAAGACCGTACCTCTCTGGTTTCCGATGAGCTGATAGGAGAGCTACATGTCATTTGAAAAAAAAATATATCATTTGAAAAAAAAAAATTCAAAATATGCAAACTTAAATCTAAAATTTTTGTACCTTAATGAATATAAATAAAAAAGGTTATCAACTACAAAGTTGTAGATCTTTACAAGTAATACAGATTTAATATAAAATTTGTCTTCATTTAGAAACATTATGATTTTTACTATGTTCCACCTATTTTTCAAATTGACAACTACATTTAGAAACCGATTTTTATTGGCAAGTTGGCAACTGAGTCATGGACACATGTGTCATATAGAAAAAATGTGTAATCATGGACACATGATTAATTTTGTCATATATCTAGGCATAGTATAACATAACAAAAATTACATATATAAAAAAGTCAAAAACATCTTATAATTTAAAACTAAGACAATAATTTATTATTCTCTCTTTCTTAGTCTTTTTTTTGTGACATTCTCTTTCTTAGTCGTATACTATTTTATGAGCTTACCAAGTGTCTTAACACTATTAAGGACCTATTCGGTCACTAGGGAACCGCTTCCCAGAACTATTCCTAGCTAGATTGCTTGGCTAAGTTATATACCCTCTCTATCCCTGAATGAATAGATCCCTTAGCTTAAGTCAATTTTAATTGGATTTCTAGAAAAACAATTAAGATTTATAGTATCAAATTAGTATTATTAGATTTATCATGAAATATATTTCCGCGTGATGCACATTTTATATCATAGTTGTTTTTTCTATAAAGTTGATTAAATTTAAAAAGTTTGACTGACAGAGATTTTAGAAATTAATTTACTTAGAGATAGAGAGAGTATAATCTTTCAATATTTCCCGATGACAATCTAGGCTAGTGGGTCTAAAGTTGTTCTTCCTTGAGAACGGGTTTAGCGTCTTAAATGATCTAGCTTAGAGCTAGCTCATGAATGGTTAAATTATTAAATAACATTAAAAAAAGAGATTAATGTGGACTTAACATATAGTCTTTTATACTTCACGATACATTCTTTTCTCGCAGCATGCAGGACAATCTTTTTTATATGTGTTAGCTTAAAACTAGTATTAGCCTGTACTGTTAATATACTGTTAGAGACAATTGGTAGAATATCAAATCGCCGATGTTTATTTGGGACGGCGACTTTTGGACACAGCGCACTTCGGTAAAAGCAGCGACCAAAGCTCCACTCTCATCCACGCGTACAAAACCGCCCGGAAACAGTTAGCTGGCGCCTGGCGGGCTTATCAGTTCGGTCTTCACCTTCTTATCCTGTCTGTCAGTCCAGAGCAGGGGGCTTGAATGAAAAAAATCAGATAAGAATGATGTGCATGGTCCCCGAGTAAGACTGGATCAAAAACTCGAAGCTCGTTAGCTCGTGGCTAGCTCGGTTCGACTCGGCTCGGCGGATAACGAGCCGAGCTGAGTCAAGATTTTAGCTCGTTAGCTATAACAAGCCAACTCGAGTCAGCTCGTGAGCCGCTCGTGAGTCAAACGAGTCACATTTTTAAGGTTTCTTACTTAAAAATTAGTAGAACTTGTATTATTTTTTATATATTAATATACTCTAGTATATATGTTAGTACATATTAATTTTTTTGTTCAATTTAAGACACTTGGATATTTTACTTTTGTATAATTACTATTATCAAGCTTTAAATAAATGCAAATATTACATTTTGTGATTTATTTAGACCTGATTCGCGAGCTTAACGAGCCAGCTCGAGCTTTTAACGAGCTGAGCCGAGCTGACTTTCTGGCTCGTTACGATAACGAGCCGAGCCGAGCTAGCTCGTTATCGCCAAAACGAGCCGAACCTAAATGAGCCGAGCTGGCTCGTTATCCGGCCTTATCCCCGAGTCCTCAATTTCTATCCCCACATTGAGCAAATTGCACCTACTGTACTGTACCGTCGATAAGCAATGGATGGAAGTTGCAGCATTTGACCACACACCTTTTTTTTAGAGTATTTGACCACACACTCGGTGATATGATAGTATGAGTAGACAAATAGATATTTCTTTCGATAATTCTAAAATTTTTACAGAGTCAAAATATCTAAAGTCAGATCAAATTATTAGAATAAAATCATCCCTCTATCCTAAAAGAAGTATCGTTTTCGCTTTGCGATAAACATTTTTAACTAATTATATATTAAAAAGTATTAATATTTAGACATATATAATTAGTATTATTGGAAAGAGCTTTGAATCTAGTTTTCAATAAATTTATTTGAAGATTCAAATGTTACACGTTTTTTCACAAATCGAGTTAAACTTGTGACACGAACACCCAAAACGACACTCTTTTAGGAACGAAGGGAGTAATAATATTTATGATACTAACTAAATATCATTAGATTCTTTATTATTTATATTTCTTTGTTCATTAAATGAATATTAAATTAAGTTGTTGTTAGTCTAGTACTATACACCTTACTATCTTATCCTTTCTTTACATCTGACAGTAACGTAAGCATAAGATTTTTAGGTAGTACCCGTGAACCAGATGGCCACGGCGAGGGATCTACAACATCGACTGATACGCTAGCTTGACCACCCAGATGTCGAGTTCCGATCCTCATCTCCGGTGTTGTAGGCTTTACATTCTTCGTGTTTTGAGGGTTCAAAAGAAAGAAAGTTGAAAGATGGGGTAACGTTTGAACGCTTGGTGCCCTGGTTGATACAATATTTTAATAGTATACTTATTTGTTATCATAAAAAAATTATAATTTTTAATATAATTTTGATTAAACTTGAAATGTTTTAACTGATCTATAACATTTGTGAAATGACTTATAATTTAGAATGGAGAGAGTAGAAGTTAGCTGAATTTTTGTAAGTTAACACAACTAGTTAGTTGGATGCATCGAAACAAGATCACAATTAATTGCCACATACAGTACTTATGTACTATTGTCAATCACTCAATCTAGCTGTCACACACAACAATTGTCATGTAGTAGAGTACTTATGTATTGTCAACCTAGCTATCACCCAGACTTTACATCGTCTCAGCCTGGCCAACCGGGACCCAGCATTCCAATGCTAATCAAGCTGGTTAGAGAAAGAGAACCAAATATACTCCGTACCCGTACGAGTACGACATGTGTCTATTTGGACATGTCAGATCATGTCATGTGTGCAAGCTACTGGTAATTGAGGTGTACTATGAACGATACAGTAATTCTAAAATAGTGCTAAGTTATGTAATCTAAATAAAAATGTTACCGGTATTTCTAGACACATAATTAAAAACTATGGACCATTACTGTAAAAGCCATGTACCTAGTAGTAGAAAATGGGTGACAGACATGACCTTTGATTTCTGGCAGTTTGCTCATCCTCCAAAGGGAAACCATGCAGCCGCATTGGCAGAGACCAGAACCCGGGTGGATCAAATGCAATGTCGATGCAGCGTTCTATGATAGGGACCGGAATGGTTCATCAGGTGTTATCCTACGAGACCATGAAGGTATAGCTTATGGGGGGGGGGGGGGGGGTGGCTAAATGGCATGAATACTCCATGAATGCATTGACCACGGAAGCGAAGGCGTGCCTGGATGGCATGCTGTATGCGCAGGGAAGGGGAATTCGAAGGCTAATTCTAGAATCAGATTGTCAGGTTTTGGTGAGTCTTTGGAACAACCGATCAACTCAAAGATCTGAAGTAGATCCTCTTCTACTTCAGTTGGCGGATATCAGTGGGAGCTTTGATGATTTTAGGTTTTGTTTTGCAAGTAGAACTTGTAATAGGCTTGCTCATGAGTGTGCAAGGTTGGTTTTTCGTGAGAATCCGGTGGTTGAGTGGCTTATAACTCCACCGGTTCTACGAGTAACTGCCGAAGCTGATTGTAAAACGTTTAATATAAAGCTCCGGTTATTCTCCAAAAAAAAATAGTAGTAGAAAAGGTAGAACTGACTGAAAAATAAAAATGGCATGAGTTATTTTTATTGACAGAAGCAAGTATCGTGCATTATCTAATGATGATGATGATCTAATCTTGTACTACATCAGCTACAAATATACTCCTAAACTTGTACTACAACTACAAGTACTGTATATATCAGTAGTAGCATTTCCATTCACATGCAAAGCCGTAGAGTCAACTTTCCTACAGTATCTGTATGCATCAGGTTCAGGTCAGGTAGGACCTCGCCATGGCGACCAATCCACCGACGGCGCCGGCGACGGCGCCGACACCGTGGTGGTCGAGGACCGCCCGGGCGTCAGCCCGCCAGCGCCGGCGATGGCCTGCTGCAGGTCCAGGTCGCCGCCGCTCTGCAGTATGTGCGCGTACCGGCTGAGGTCCGGGAACTCCTCCTGATCGGCGCTCGGCGGACCTGCGGCGTGGCGCATCCCCTGCCGCGGACTTGGTGCCAGCGACGCCGACGCCGTCGCCGTGGAGGCAGAGGCACCGGCAGGGTGGCCGACGGGGGCAAAGTTGAGCTTGGCCTTGGCGCCCTTGAAGCGGAGCGCGGCGGCGTCGTAGGCGCGCGCGGCGTCCTCGGCGGTGTCGAAGGTGCCGAGCCACACGCGCGCCGCCTTCACCGGGTCCCTGATCTCCGCCGCCCACTTCCCCCACGGCCGCTGCCGCACGCCGCGGTACCGCAGGCGCTGCTGCTGCGACTGCGGCTCCGGAGCCGACACCGGCGCCGCCGCGGTCCGGTGCGTCACTGAATCCACACACAGCAGAGGGAGCGTGTCAGAAATGCAACAGGGAGCGCCACAGCCACCGTTCATATAGCCTGGGCCCACCCGGGCAGAGTCAAAGAAATATGCCGACCGGATTGCCACGTCGGCTGCTACTAGGCGAGGTGCACCACGCGCTGTGTTTTTATTAGTATTACTTACTCCGGAAGTATTATTTACCCCCGGAAGAAGATCCTCGCTTTTACTGATATATGTTTGTGACTCCTCTATGTCTAAATATCTACTGTAAATATCTGTCGTTTCAAAAAAAAAACAACTTTAACTAAACATATATTAAAAAATATCAATGTTTATAGTACTTATCATCATTATTATAGAAATATAATTCGCGAACAACAGCCAAAGTTTCTTTGAATTTTGATTCGTTTGCAAACATGGGCAGAGTTCAAAGCTAGCTGAATGACATGCTCCTCCTATTCAGAGAGTCTGTAAAATGGGTTCCTCTACATAGAACTAGAGACGGTACTGTAAAAAGCAGAGAACACGTGTGTAGTACGTACCTTGCTGGCCGTGGCCGTGGGCGAGCGCATCCGGCGTCGGCTGCGCCGCCGAGCTCTGCCTCCCGGCGCCGACGACGTGCGCGAGCGCTGCGACGATGACGGCGTGCTCGTCCTCTGCGCGCAACGACGACGGGGGGCGCCACAAGACACCGGCGCCTCCTGGCGCCGCCGCCTGTGCCTCGCCGCGGCCGGCCGGTTGCGTCGTCGGCGGACGGGCGCTCTCTCTGGGCCTGAGGCGATCCACGCTTGCGTGTCGTGTGCGGTGCCGGTGCCGGTGGCCGCGCTACGCCCATATGCGTGTGGTGTGGTGTTCACGTCACGTGTCGCGCGCGCGCTGGGCTTCTTAGCTTAGCTTAGCGTCCAAGGAGATGGACGCTTGCAGCTTTCAGAGGCGATAAGGATGGATGGATGGGGGACTCGATCGAGTCGAGAGAGTAATGACGGGGTGAAAAGTCGAGTGCGTACAGTGGGGGCACTTCAAGAAGGCTCCCCTCTTCCTTTGCAACCAACCGTCTTCCGACAACACGCGCTTGCGCGATTATTGTTACCGCGACCGGTTAAAGCGGTCATATATATATATATATATATATATATATATATTATATATATATAGTATATCTTTACTGCTGTGAAAATCACCACGCCATTTTTAAATATCATTTTTATTATTTACAAATTTAAATTATGAAGTATGTGTATATATATACTCTTATAAAGTATACTCAACTTCCTCATTTTAAATTACAAGTCGTCGTAGTTAATTTATTATAAAAATAAGACAAAATTATGTTTGCTTCGGGGACGTGACAGGACGATATGCATTTGTCCTAATTTTCTTGATGGAGTAACCTGCATTTTTTGTTTGGTTGAGATGATAGAGTCATCCTTGTGTTTTTTTCTTTTTTTGTGGTAGGAGGTATGCTTGATTTCGATTGGTTAAGAACAACTTCAAGAGTTTCTTTGAACTTTAATTTCTACGCACTACTCTATTTGGAGAGCCATTACATGAATGTTCTCTTGAGATATCTCTACTATCTCCAAAAGACTCTTAACTTTCATTCTCTAAACTTCCATGGCTTATTTCTTATTATATGAAAAACAATCATGATAAAACTACCATATAGCCTCTTCATTATTGGAGTGCGAGAAGCTAGGGTGGTTTCCGAGATCTAAAAAGATGACGAATGGTTCTATTACCTCCCCCCCCCCCCTCCCCTCCCAATTTGTAGCTTGTTTTCTAAATTCTATGATTCTATGATAAAGTACCACATATATGGTCTCATGTATATGCTCTAACAAATGTTACCCTTGTGTGGTCGCGCTCCCATTCGACATGGCCATACTCGTCCAATCGTGTGGTAATGCTTATCACTCACTCGCATGATTGTGCTCGTCTCTCGTGCCTCCACTCGGATCTACGTACTCTGGCATCAATGGTACCGAACTCGATCAACAGCCAGCGGAGCACAAGGCAAACTTTGATTTGGAGGGACAAGTCTGCCCAAATATATGTGGAATATACTTTTAAGGATGACTCCATCCTAGTAGCCTCCAAACCAAATGGCTATTTAGTCCTTGTAAGTTGTAACCAACCTTACGAGCACACACGTTTACCCCCATAGATCTATATCTAACTTACTCACCTTTACAAATAATGAAAAGTAACCTAAACTAATTTCTAACTAGACAAAGATGACAAACTATCTAATATGAAAAATATTATGCTAGAATATTATCAACCAGCTTATCAGCTATAGTCAGTGGCGGAGCCAGAAACTTTTAGGAGCCCGGGCGATTATTATTATGTAAACATATTTAGATATAAAATTACAAAAATTTATTCAAATCTATCATTATGTAAACATATTTAGCTATAAAATTACAAAAATCTATTTAAATCTAAAGAAATTTTCTTTTCAATTTTTGTGGGGAGCCCGGCCTGCCGCCCGGGGTGGCCGGGCGGTGGCTCCGCCACTGGCTATAGTTGCTGACTTGCTGGTTGCTGGACAAATCAAACATGCATGAGCAAATGAAATGCACATGCTACCAGATTTTTTTCAGGCAATTCGGACCACCCATTGTTACTGATGGTAGTTGGACGGTAGCACATGATACATATGTTTCTCTTGGAGAGAAGAGGTAAACACTGTCCCACTCTGAAAAAAACGTGCATATGGACTGAATTGTTATGTGGATCGAGCATCCTGACCCATACTGTACCGACGTCTATAAATATGTGTAGTCGATTTGTGCTGATATATAATGCAATGTATCTAGACGTCCCACGGTGACAGGTTTGGCGCCATCTGGAACGCATGATCGTACATGATATTCATGGGTTCATCTAATAGTGTGTCTCGGCCTACCCTATTTTGATTGCAATAATACTGTAATAAAGCCAATGATTATATACTCAATAGATATATGGCGAATTATTTACGTACACACATCGGCAACCCAAGCTAGGGCCATAGCGTGCCCAAGATGACTTCTTGATTTCCTTCAGAATGATATTTATCTATTATTCGCTTTATATATAGTCACCTAATAATTTACTTGTTAATGTTATAATCTTCTATGGTTTGAAGCAAAGATAAGGTTTGATACTAGGCCACAATGCAGCTTTATTGTAAGCTAGCAGAGAACTACAAGGAAGCTTCAGCACGGCATTTGAGGTCAAGTCATTGATTTGCAGTCCTTTCCGTTCACACATAGTATAGTCAAAATATTTAATGATATAGTATTTTTGTACAAAGGAAAAATACAAACGACTATCTTTTTATAAAAAAAAATATTTAATGACAAAAGTTTTTGATAGCCGTAACAAATACAAGTGTCTCAAATGGTTTCAGTGCAGCTAGAAAAGGAATGAATGGTGTGGCCTAACTACCTATCACTTCCGTGTGTCACTGATCGAATAACCTTTTCTGGTTTAAAGAAGTCAGTAGCCATCCAAACCTGACATTGCTGTGGTTAATACACAAAGCTCACATGCTCAACTCTCAACTAATCTTCCATCACTCTAATGTATCCTACTTCCATTTTTATTTGTCGTGTGCATGGTTGAATTTTGACCACTGAATAATATTTTGTGAGCACATGAACCAACGTAACTTTCATTTTTTTTGTCATGTGTTGAATTCGACCACTGAACAATATTTTGTGAGCACATGGAGTTGAGATTGAGCCCGATCGCCTCAACCTCTGAGGTGACGTGGCTCGGTCTCAACTGTTATTTGTTGACGTAGCGGCAAAAATCGAGTGATGACATAGGATGAGTAGGGTCTTAATGGCATCTGGGCTCAATGTATTCAAATATTGTCCTAATGGTACCACACCATTGTGTCCGTATAAACTAATGATGAAGTCGGACTGATGATCATTGGTAAAAAATTGTGAAACCTATACTGAATCACGGACGCAACTAGTAATGAATCACGGACGCAACTAGTAAGGGACAAGCTGCTAATTATATAAGTATGGAGTAACGATGACTATGAGTCATGCAACTGGTAGTCTTGATTAATGTTTTCACAGTCTCAACAAATGGGTGATTGTTGAACACTCACTTTACTAGTGTGAATGTTTCTTGACCTAATGTTGGGCATTAATCTCATTGACTTGGAACCAATTTAAAGTACTTTCTGGGACCTGATTCTCCTTCTACAAAACCAAAACAACTTGGGTACCAAACAACTCTCAAGTCAAGATCAAGATATACATAACAAAGTTGAAAGCTAAGCTTCCATCCTATCCATTCCATCCAGCAGTAGAATCAGATTAATTAAACAAGCGCATATACAACAGCATAGGCATCTATCTGCAGTTCTGTAATCTGTACAGATGATGCCATCCGTGAGTCTCTCTAGACTCTAGTCAGTAGTTGAAAGCTCACCAGGAGCTACATTTCCGGATGAGAAGAGAAGGACAAGCGAATCAAACTCTTTCCTGAACAAACTGCATGCTTAGTTTAGTTTGGGAGGAGGCGACAGTGAGAATGTTTGTTGGTAAAGACTAAGGATGTGTTTGGTTCGTGGGATGAGGTAGGATGAAGCCATTTCATCCTAGTTTTCGGACTGTTTGATTTGTGGACAGGAGAATGGAGCCATGCCCCGTTCCGGAATATTCCCTTGAGATCCCGGACGCACCCGCTCCCAAAAATCGGCTGAACGCGCTCGCTCCCGTTTGGTGCCGTCTGTTTCTCGAGATCTCTCACGGACGGACAATGGCGGCGCGTGCGGGCTCGCAGCCGGGCGGTGGCGCGAGCGAGCGACTAGTGCTGGGGACCGGCGGGCACGGCGCGGCCAACCGGACGCACGACCTCGCAGGCCGCGGGTCAGCAGGCGACGGCGTCGCGACCTCGCGGGACGGGCTGCCATGCTGGGGCGGGCAGTGCTAGTGCAAGCTGAGGGCCAGAGACGGCGGCGCGACCTCGCCGGCCATGCTAGGGGCGGGCGGGCGGTGCTGGTGCGAGCTGGGGCAGCGACAGCGGCGCGACCTCGCCGGCCGTGGGCGGCACGACCTCGCTGGCTGTGGCAGCAACGCAGGCGGGCGGCGTTGGTGGGAGCTGGGGGCCGGGAACCGGGATGGCAAGGCTGGAGCATCGTCCATTGCGAGAGGAAGAAGATAACGTACTAGTTCAACTGACAGGTGGGGCCCACAGTGATGGGCTAACGGAGGTGTCATCCTGCCTGCTCATGTTCCTAAACCAAACGCCAAAATAGAATCATTTCGTTCTTTGAACCAAACACCAAATAAAATTGTTCTATCCCTAGATCAGAAGTGAAACCATTCTATTCTACCTTGCTCTCCAACCAAACACGTCCTAAAGACTAACGAGAGCTGGTAAAACTCGTTCTCGGCGAGCCCTTCCTGTTGGCTGTTGTCTCCTAAGTCCTCACTGCCGGTGGCGCTTCTCGGTGGCCCAATCGAGAGGTGAGGCCTTGAGTCCTTAGAGCCTTCAATGTCATTGAGGCCTAAGATGCACTCACATATATCTTTAATCTATGTGTGTTATGGTGGATTAGACTAAAAATTATCTTAATTTTCATCCTAATCCACTTTGACACAAGTCCTGAGGAGCTACATTTCTCAACTGTTTTGTCAAGAGATTTGTTGGTAAAGATGTTGCCTTACTTGGTACAGACAGAGTATAGTAGAGACAATTGCCATTGGGAGACACCCGATACTTGCCGTTTTTTTTAAGAATCTGGAGGGCCCTCAGCCGCTACAGTAATTTTTTTAGGGGCTGTTTAGTTCCCAATGGAATCCAAAATATTTTGAGTTTTCCTTCTTCATTTTGCAAAATGGAACTAAACACCACCCAAAATATTTGACAAAAAGTAGTCCATTTCCTATTTTACATTTTGGACTCAAAAGGCCAAAATAAGGGAATCTTTACATTGGTTTGTGTGTCATCCTCACAATCCCCATCATTGGAATATAAAATTTGGTTGGAACTAAACACCCAACCAAAATATTTTGCATTATGGATTTTGGAATCCAAAATAGTTGGGATTTTAGATTTTGATAGGAACTAAACAGGGCTTTAGGGGGTGTTTAGTTCTCCATGGAATCCAAAATATTTTGGGTTTTGACTTTTTATTTTGCAAAATGGAACTAAACACCACCCAAAATATTTGGCAAAAAGTAGTCCATTCCTCATTTTAGATTTTGGACTCAAGAGGCCAAAATAACATAATCTTTGCATTGGTTTGTGTGTCATCCTCACAATTTCCATCATTGGAAGACAAATTTTGGTTGAAACTAAACACCCTACCAAAATATTTTGCATTTTGGATTTTGAAATTCAAAATAGTTGGGATTTTGGATTTTGGTTGGAACTAAACATAGCCTTAATAAAAAAAAGACAAGCAACAAACAGAGTTCAAGTACATGCTGGTTCAGTAAGAGAGAAAGGAAATAAGGAACAAACTACAAATTACAACAGATTTTAAATCCATAAGCTTTATAGAGAGTAGAGACCTGATACTGTCGACGTTGAACGACCCCAGCAAAAACCAAGCCTGACTCTAACACAAGATTCTCCGGCAACCCTCCGGCAAAAATTATGTTAATTTTTTGTGTGTAGTAGCAGGTCAGTAATTTGGATTGATGTAGATACATGTGTATCGAAACAAGACCTAATGTGCAATTTCATGTACTGTATGAGATTAGCTATGAGCAAAACTAACTCTGTTGCTGAGGGTAGGAGATGGAAATCAATTCAATATATCACCATCCATGTTTCTATTTGTAACTTATAACAAGTCCTTTAAACACTCTCCTACGATAAAAATACGATAAATAAGTATATCTCTTACATAGTGAAAAATAACTTGCAAATATATTCTATATACAACTATGTTAGCTTAACTAATATATGTGTCTAAACGGATCCTCGATTTACAGGTTGCCTGGCAGAACAGCAACCAAACGGACCCTGTCCATGAACAGTGGACAGGAGTCCTAGCATGTGGCATCCAATGAATCCCAACCAGAGCATTTCCCTTGGTCTGGATACTACAGCGCAGCTGACTCATGCAGAAGGCCAGGCCATGAATCATGATACATCTCTGTCTCAGGTGTACCCAGTTGAAGCCCATCTGATCAAAAACAGTTTCTTGTGAAGCCCAAGCAGTATCTCATTGTGAGAACAGCTCATTCATATTTACACAATCACGGCAATCTATGAGTTGAATTAAGCCAACCGGTGTCGGTCTAGGTAAACCTCATGCCACTAGCTCACTAGTGCTACAATTTGAACTCACAAAAGCAGTACTCGAGCAGAGCCGATCCCCTGCCTCTGATATATTCCTCTCGATGAGCATCCCACATAGCCTTAGCCAGTTGCTCTCCTGATAGTCCAGCAGCAGTGTAGTTTGCGAAAGCCCTCCTGCTCAAGACTAGTGTCTTCTGGAGACCTTGCATTGTTCTCATTGCAGTCACCATCTTATCCATATTTCCAAAGAATGTAGCAATGTAGGCATCACTGTTGACTGAAACATAGTAGTCAAGAGCAGCTTTTGTGTTGCCATGCATATTCTCAAAATCTTCATGGGCCAGGAGAGATGATTTAGTGTATATATTTTTGTAAATGGATGTGAAACCCTCAAGCTCCATTAGCCCATCACCAGCAGCTAAATAAATGTTTGTATTTGTAGGAATGTCTAGCGCTTGGAGGATAAATGCTGTTTCACTTGGTGTTAGAGGGCACTTGCCACGGTTCCTCCACAGTCGGGCAGCATCACCTGTCAATACCTTCCTACCCTCCCCACGTGCAGCGTCAATGGAGTCCATTGATTTGGAAGAAAGACCAGTGTATGCGCACCGACTGTAGGCAACCATATCTGGTTCAAATCTCAGGTGAAGTGATAAGAAGGGTTTTGGTATGGCTTGGAGAAGCTCAACAGCTTTGGAATGCACTTTCTTATTCAACCTGAGAGCACTGTAGCAGCCTTGACAGTATGAAGCTTTTGCATACGAGGGGTTTCTGAAAACACACAAACATATAACAGTTTGGCGCAGAATCAGCCCAGCCGCAAGATGAACAACTAACATTACATTTAAAAAATTATCATACCAAAGAGCCTAATAGGACTGATGATAGAAATATGAAGAACAGAAGAGTTAATACAATAATTTTAGGAGCCACAATCGTGAAGTGTAGAATAGCTAACCACACAAATTTTTAGGTACATACATAAGCTGGAAGGACTAAACTACTTATTACCTTATTATCTTATTTCACTCAACCTACATCTTTGATGTTACAGTTGGTCAAAAAGGATTTTTCAGAAGATGCCAATCTTTAGAATATAATAGGAAACTAAGATTAGGTAAATAAGTTGATGATGTTATACAAAAAATCATATAACCAACCAATAAATGATACCCAAATTCTCATAAAATATAAACAGGCACCATTGCCATTAAAATTCATAGTGTGTACACTCCAACTAACTAACGTCAAGTTCGCTTACTGCAAAGGGATAAAGAGAACTAATAAATGCAGACCATTACAACTTTTTACAGTAACATGTGAAATCAAGGAAATCCAGCCAACAAACAGATTTTGAAGGTTTACAAAAATATGCTACGCTAATAGAGTAGGAAGATTATATTTCAATCAATCAATGAAATCAATAAACAGACCATATCCATGGAAAGCAGCAATTACTAACTACATGGTCACATCAGACACTAGCATCAAAGCATAAAAGATTAAATAAATATACTGATTCATAGTTCATCATGGCTTAGCTGTAGTATTTTCACATATAGCACCCAGCAATCCAGTAATGATAAAATTAATATATTTCATAAACTATCTGCACCCAAGATGTCAAGCTTGTAGTAGTACAAAATTTTATTACTAACTGAATTATTATCACCCCTTCCAACATACTAATACAATGAATATAGACTAACATATTCTATGGATGTCATGCAAAACCCAATAAACTTGTGAAACAAATTAGTAGTAATCATGAGTAACAGCAATTGTATTATGGAAATGGACGGAAAATGTAAGGGATGAACGAGATAAATAAATGAGGAGTACCTATCTCTTCTTTGATTCATAGCAGGTGTCAGTGAGATGTATTGATGCTCCAAGAGAGCTGGAAGTACACTTTCAGCATAATCAAAATGTCCTTTCCGTTTACTGCAGTCAACCTTAAAAGGTTCTTTGGATGCTATCTCTGCAGGCAAGTCCTTCACAACTTCCACATATCCTCTAGTCTGCTCAATGAAGTAATCAACATCGAAAACATCTGCAAAGCCACTGACAGAACAGTCCAATAAGAAGTACTGTAAGCAAATTTCAAACAGAACCGAACTACAGAACTTCAATCAGCATACCTAGACTCATTCCAATAGGCGGCAACCTCAAACTTGGGCAGAACCATTGTTGCATTCAGAAGACGTGCAACCCCAATTCCGTCACATAGCTGCAAAACCATCACAATGGGATAATTTGGTGGCCCCTCCAGAACTCAGAAGCACAAGATATATGGAGTTATGAACAAAAAGAAAGCACAATTGCTTTATGGAACATCTAGAGCTTCTGACTCATCAGTCTAAGAGTCTCACTACAGGCAGTGCTTTTACGATACTGACAACCAGAGCATGTTTCGGCTAAACCATCTGATCCCTACAGGAAGGAGGAAACTCTAACCGAGGTCTCTTAACGTACATCACGTCGCAGCTGGTTGAGACCGCCGTAGCAGTCTATTCGGATGTACCCGTTCCTCCTGGACGGAGCTGCACACAGAGCGCAGGCGTCAATCATGATTGCGCCCAGGGTCCAGTATCCAAATTCCACCACCAAACGACGAGGCCTTACCTTGCAATGGTGCCGTCCGCCACCACCCGCACGGGCGCCACTCCACCAGCCGCCGTTGCGCCCAAATGAGCCGCGAGCCCGGAGGGGCCAGCTCTCTGCCACAAAGTACAAACCGAATGCGGGGTTAAGGAACTGTGCTAGAACACTCTAGAAGGGACTGGGATTACTCGAGGGGCGAGGCGCGTACCCGGGGGCGGGGAGGCTGAAGACGGGCGGAGAGGACGGCGGCGACAGGAGGAAGAAGAGGACGGGCGCGAGGAAGAGGGACGGTAGGAGGAACCGGAGGCGGTGCTGCGCGCACCACGCCGCCGCCGGTGACATGGCCGCCGGTGACTCACCGTCGTCGCCGGAGCCGCCGGGTGAGGCGCTGGATCTCATCGGCCGGTGGCGGCGTGTGAGCAAGGAAATCGAATCCCACTAGCACACTGCACACCGGAGCCGCACCAGGCGTTTCCTCAGCCAGATGAGAAATGGGTCCCAGCCTCCCAGGCCACATGCGGGCCCCACACGTCATCCATGAGCAGTGACACGTCGAAATGGTGTTGGCATGTGGGGGTAGTAGAGAGCGGGTCACCCCACCCCATAGCCAATAGGAAACGCTCTCACTCGCTGCCGACGCCGCCGGCCTTATCAGTGTGGCAGGTGGGACCGTGCTTGGTGTACCCCCGCGTGTCAGTCTCACGTGACTATATCCGGTTGGAGAGGGGTTAGACGTAAGTAAACGGTAAATAACAAGGGCTTATCCGCAAAACGACACGGACGTATTTCCGCTTCCACCTGCGCCGAGATCTCGAAGAGACGCACCGCAGGATCAGAAGAAGCAGGCTTCCGCTTCTGCTGCTGCTTCCCCACCCGAATCCAAGCCGCCACGCCCCACCCGACCCCCAACCCCCGACCCGCGAAGCTGGCGCGCGAGGCGGCCGACGCGAGCGCCCGCAAGCGCAAGGCGGCGGACGGCGGCGGCGGCGGCGAGGTCCCAGACGCCACCGCGGCGCCGGCCCCAGGGGAGGACGCGGCCATGGGCGACGTGCCCCAGGCGCCGCACGCCGCGGGAGGAGGAGGAGGAGGAGGAGGACTGGATGACGGGGCGGGTCGGACCCTAACCCTAGCCCGAGCCTCGGCGGCTGCTCGGACCCCGTGTCGGTGGAGCTCTCCATGGGCGGGGACTACTACCGCGCCTGCTGCGGCGACCCCGACCCCGACATCCCTGAGGGGCCCAAGCTGCCGTGCGTTGGGGAGAAGGTGAGAGACGGGAGAGCCCCCTCTGTCCCCCACCTTCCTCACTTGTTCGCGATCGGTTATTGGTTGGCCAGCTGTGTAGTGGGATGGGTCTCCATCATGCTTTAGTGTTATATATACAGAGTTGCAGTGATCTAGTGGAAATGCTAGTCGTGGCCATCTCTATGGCGCTGGTGGGATCAGATTGCTCTAGTGCAGTTGAATGTTGGTTACTTGGTGTTAGAGTTTTGCTGGTAAGCATTAGTGATGGGGATTCGGAGTTGATGGGGGGTGTTTTGTTCTAGTCTGGTGATTACATTTACTTCTCCTTTAGACTCGCATATTTGTTGATAGGGGGACTACTCAACAGAGAAACTGGTACACCATTTACTTGTATGATCAAGTGAAGTGACAATTTTGTCCTGTAAAGTGTCCGAACACCACGGGGTTATGCTATTTTCCTTTTTAAGTTCAGCAATCAGAAAGTGACAAATAGAGTTATCTGTAGGTAGAGGTGGATAATTGTGGAGTCTTTTGCTGCCTACCCCTTTTATGCATACTATTTGGTTTATTTCCACAATATTTTAGTTGCTCTGCTTATTCTCGATACTCAAGCTACTGTACACAGATTCGTTGTATAGCAAAAAAACCTGCCACATGTTTCTTTTAGAATATGAAATAGTATATTGAGATTGATCTGTTATTTAAGTGAACCAGTTGGTTATGATCTCTGATTTGAGCTTGTCTTGCTGATGTTTGGAAGTTTCAGGGCTTCTTCAAAAGTTCATAGTCCGTACAAGGAATAGTTGGTTTGTGTTTTGCTTACACTGTTTATGGTCACCTGTTGGTTGGTGTTATCTCTAGGCTGCGTCAAGTTAGTAGGTGGTCTGTTTGAACTGGACGAAAACTACTGTTCTCATGTCCCATTTCAGTAAAATGGGACAGTGCCTTGTTTCCTGTTCTAAAAGAGCATCTTGTGATAATTGTTAAGCACCTTTCCTGAATGATGACAAACATTTCTGAGCTGTTGTGAAGGCTAACAGGTTCTGTTTATCATGGTGGTTTCCATACTAATTATTGTGCATCTTGTAAATGTTGCAGGAACATCTCTCCTCTTTAGCAGCCGAGTTTCAGTCTGGCAGCCCCATTTTACAAGAGAAAATTAAGGTTCTTGTGTGTCTGGAAAATTTAATATGTACTGCATTTTATGTGAATATAACATGCCATTGTCTAGTTTGTTCAATCAGTCCTGCTTTGTCTGTAGTTGCTTGGCGAACAATATAGTGCTTTAAGACGGACACGTGGAGATGGAAACTGCTTTTATCGAAGCTTTATGTTTTCCTACTTGGTAGTATCTGCGTTGTGCTTTTCACAAGTATTATTGTTCATAATTGTGGCGATGACCCTATCTTATATTTGCTTCCAGGAACACATCCTAGAGACACAAGACAAAGCTGAGGCTGAGCGCATCATGGTAAAAATTGAGGAATGCAAGAAGACGCTCCTGTCTCTTGGATATATTGAGTTCACTTTTGAGGATTTCTTTGCGGTAAGTTTATTCAACTGTTATTTTTGCTATTTCCCTCAGTCACACATTTTCTGTTAGGGTGGTTTTCCAATTTATTTGCTCTACATCATCTACTGTTTGTGGGTTTGTCTACTATGTGCGGCGATTGTTTCCAGATGACTTTTGGGTATTTGCACAGGAATTGGCTTACAAGCTGTCTGATGTCTGTATCTGTAGAATAGTTCTGGTTTGGGTTATTGTAGCGCATGCTTCTTGTTGATCCTTTGAGGCTCATGGATGTGCTGATTTTTATGTGGAAAATTAACTATGACACAACTTATTTTAGTTTAGTCGGGAATACTAACCGTCTTCCACAGGACATAAGCTATCAGCTAGATACAAAGTATGTCAGAAAAAGGTTTCTACTGTGCTAGTGTAGAATGCATCTCGATGACTGTTGATTCATGTTTTTAGTGTGTAGTTGTTATGGTGCTGCTTGTAGTTGCTAAGAATTGAGAGAGAGAGGGTTGAGAGGAGCGACGGCGGCTGCTGTGCTACAGGGCGGCTAGGGTAGGGTTTGGGGGTTGCTGGGAACGCCGGCCACGGGGCTCCGCCCACGGCCGGCAAGAGGGAAGGAGTTTCCTTTTAATCTCTTGCTTGATTTAGATTGATACATCTCCTCTCATTATATAGAGAGGATTTACTTGGCCCCTAAGCAAGCGACTAATTAACCCTAATGGGCTAAGGCCCAATAGGCCCTTGACTCTCCTAACACCCTTGACTCTCCTAACAGTAGTTGTCTGGAAGGATGCTCGTGTAGTTTGGTTAAAATAAGGATATTTGAAAATTGCAGAGTTGAACCTGGCTGACTAATATATGTCTTTAATTGTAAGAAATATAACTTTGTTGAAAACAAAATACTCCATTCCAGATTATAAGACGTTTTGGCTTTTCTAAATACGTTGTTTTTACTATCTAGACATAATGTATATCTAAGTGCATAGCAAAACTAGATATCTAGAAAAGCCAAAACAATTTATTCCCTCTAATCACAATATATGTTGGTTACTTGGTTTATGGTTGTCCTATGCCAAATCTTTTAGCTTTGACCATCGATAGTTAAAAGTTGAAAACCTTAAACTGTATTGTAACATAAAATTCATGGTACTATATTCATCATGAAAAATAATTTCATTATATCTAACTTTATTATTTGAAATATATATTTTACAGAAATTAATACATTTCACCTAGTAGACTATGTCGATGTCCTAAACTGTTTATATTTGTGATTGGAGGGAGTCCTCTTTTGCACCACACCTCATAGATTTTTGTAATCTCTCCCCATACTGAATTATGCTCTCTGATTTTGCTCAGATATTCATTGATATGCTGGAAAGTGTTCTGCAGGGACATGAAACTCCTATAGGGTAAATATCATAGAGTTGTATTTTGTCCCCTGAATACATTGAAGAAGTGTTGAGTTGTTGATATCGAATACACATTTTTCTTTGAACCTTCCACAAAATACGACAATAAATATTATCATCTTTGTATATCTTTAGTAAATCTATTTGTTTTCCGACATCTTTAGGCCTGAAGAGCTTCTAGAAAGAACCAGGGATGCACAAGTTTCTGATTATGGTTTGTATACATCTAAGTGTTCAAACTCTGTAGTTCTACACTATCTTGGTATTGCTATCTGACGCTGTTGTCTTCAGTTGTCATGTTCTTTAGGTTTGTCACTTCTGGTGAAATTCAAAGGAGGTCTGACTTCTTTGAACCATTCATATCTGGCTTGACAAATTCAACTGTGGTTCAGGTAAGTCCCATATTCCCTTGTCACATGTTGTATATGGACTACATAAATTATATTCATGGTCATCTACGTGCATCAAGTAACATTAATTTGTAACCCTATTTGTTGCTCCCTGGTGAATAGTATCTGTGGTGATTGGCAGTCACAGTATGTTCTTTCATTGTTGCCTTAAACTGTTCTGGATCACATGTAGCCATTATTTCCAGAGTTGTTTTCCTTTACCTAAATATCAGATATTGTCGGTTTGATATAATGATGTAGCAACTCTTTGAGCAAAACTTTTTTCCCCCAATGGTGGAGTTTATTTGTAAGTCTGTACTCTGTATCAAATGTTATGATAGGAAAGATTTTATGCTGCTGCCCATGTGGGCAAATAAGCTACTTCTTTGTCTTAAATAATTGTTTAAGTCACATTGTTATTTCCAGCACTGAATCTGTACTCTATTTCAGTAAACGTTTTAATAGATATGCAGATGACCCAGGTTTATAATTTTGTTTTGCAGTTCTGCAAGGCTTCTGTGGAACCTATGGGTGAGGAAAGTGACCATGTGCACATAATTGCCCTATCGGATGCACTGGGTGTACCTATCCGTGTTATGTACCTAGACCGAAGCTCGTGTGATACTGGCAATCTGAGCGTGAATCACCATGATTTCATCCCTTCGGCCAATGCTTCCGAGGGTGATGCTGCGATGACATCTACTCCTGCTACCGAGAAACCCTACATCACTTTGCTCTACCGGCCTGGTCACTACGATATTCTCTACCCAAAGTAAATTTTGGTCATGGCTAGTTTCATCACTTGGTTGAGAAAGCACACTGCCTAGAAATCTGTAGTCATGTTTCGCCTGTGTGCTGCCAAAGGTGGCAAACTTGCTTTTGTGTGCTAATGCCGTCGTTCGAATTAGTTGTTTCCTACCTGCTGTAAGTGTTACTCTGGTACAACGATTTAACATTGTGTTGACTGCGGAGAAGTTATGTTGATATTGCTACTGTTAAGCTTTTCATCCATGTTTTTCTTTACCTTAATTCATCATAGGAAACTAAGCTCATAATGTTTAGAGTGTAAAACTATTGAAATGGACGGAGTACATAATATTCTGTGTTTTTTAGTGGGTGTTTGTCTTGTAGTAGTATCAGGCCAGCAGCCATTCACTTTCCAAATGGCTCTGCAGATTCATCATTTCTATTTTATTGCTTCAGGTGTGCAGCCTGTTCGCCTATTGTATGATCCTTGTCCTGGGTGGGTGTAATCCAGGTTATCTCCAGCAGGGTCTTACTCGTGCCAGGAACTGTAGCCATGGGTGACAGATGGGCAGCTGTGATTGTTATGAAGTATAGGGGACGGAAGACCGAGCAGCGTTCGGCAAATATTTGTTGAGAACTTGGCGATTATGCTGTCTAGTACAGGAAGTTCCGCTCCAGATAGAAGAATTACTCAGGTTGGGCATGAAATGGACACAAAGGCGCAGGCATAGGCTTACCTATGTCAAAAACTGGAGACCTTTTGTTATGGAAAGAGAGACGGAGCAAATTTGGGGGGGGGGGGGGGGGGGGGGGGGGGTGTTGATTTGCGTCTCTGGGGCGACATGGCAACCAATCAGTTGACGAAGACATGTCCTTGCGATTGGAGAGAAGGAAAGCGGTCGACAAAGCCTGGAGAGCTGACCCTTTGCGTTGCAAAGGCTCTAGCTATTCTGTACGAACATGCCTACTCCGCGTACGAAAGCAAACTTTTTTTCTTCCTTTCTTGAAATTGTTCGGCTGGAGCGCCTGTTTCGTTTTGTTCAGAGCTAAAATAGCAAGTACTAACAACTGAGAATTGAAGACCACAGCTTAGATTCATCTGTGCATAAAAAGAGTGGACATTTTCCTCCGTTTGGTGGTCTATGTTTCTGTTCCCACACTCTCGTCCTGGTGGTTGGATGGTTAGTTGGTTGCTGGCTTGCTGCTGCTGCTGCTCTTGTTTCTTTTTCGCTCTGGCCTCTGGGTCTGGGGTTTGAGCTGCCAGATTCCCCGTGTCACGTCATCCGACTCTTCAAAGGAGGCAGCGATCATGTCCATGTTTCGTGTCTTAGGAAGACGCGAGGCATCCAATCTTGTATCGGCAGATAACTCATTTATCAGTTCTCACAAGCAACAAAAAAAAATCATTACTCCCTCCGTCTCAAAATAAATACAATTGTAGAGTTTAAAATTTGTCTCACAAAATATGCTACTTATTACAAAAAGACATAGTATCCGAAAATTTCTTATATAAAACAAAAGAAAAAATAGCTAGCAACTTATAAAAGACAAGGGGTATTTTGATAATTTTACATATAACTTTGGTTTACATGCACAATCCTAAAATTGCATTTATTTAGGGACGGAGGGAGTATACACAAATAACCAAATGAAAATCCTCCGGAGAAGAAGACGTCTTACGCGCGCATTTTCTTTTTGGTTAGAGATTAGAGATCCAGGAAGTTGGTGACAAACAACTGGCTCTAAATTGTTTGAAACTGTTATTGCTGTTTATGACAGCAATTCATTCAGTTTTATACAAGGGAGGGCAGGCGTAGCTAGCAATCATCATGGACATGATTTGACGAGTCCAAACAAAATCTTGATGCGAGGAGTGGCGGTGGATGAGTGCGGAGTGGGACTCGGACTGGCGGTGGCGGGAACGAGACTTCCGGCCTTGCGGGCCATCATGCGCGCACAGCGGGCCGTGGAATCTCCGAACGGGCCGGCGGGGGACCCACGTGGCGGGAGGCCGAGAAAAAGCCAGCATTTCTGGGCCCACCCACGCGCCAAATTTATGGACACACTACAAAACTAATTTGTATTATATATATATTATTTATTTAAAGTTAATCTCCCGTCTATCTAGCCCATTGTCTTTTCGCCGAAGATGAACTATTCAAGGCAGGTTGCATGTACAATGGAGACGAAATGCTGCGTACTATTTTCTGAGTGCGCCTCTAGTCTAGTGTTAACGTCAGGGCTGTCAGGAGGATTAGCTAGAGGAGCGGGCGAGTAGCATAGTACCAGCAGCAGTCCAGCACTATCAGGGGATTAGGATTAGACTGAGTGGCGGTGTCATAATCACTGTCGCATTAGTGGGCGCAACCACTCGTTGTGCAGTAGGAAAAGGGGAAAAAAAGAAACGACGGAGAAGACGAGACCGGCTCGACGACATTTCCATCGTCAGGAGCACTGTGTGTCCGTCCTGTTGATTGTGGTTGATGCGACAGTGAAACAGCAATCGTCAACTCCTAACGAATTTGGCAGATCACCAACCGGTCCATTTGTCAGGCTGCCACTCTGACTCACCACCCTGCTTCTGCTTGACCCCACCACCACGCTTTAACTAACGGTGACAGAACGGCATCATTAAATAGAAATGACATTATTTTTTTTCTCTGATAACGACGGAATTAAAAAATGCGCAGTTCCTGACTGCTCCTCACAGAAGAAAACAATTTAGTACTAGGAAGTAGCTGAATTTGGATTAGGATTAGAAATAATAATCAACTTGACTAATCGTTGCAATTTGGACCGAGATTACTTCATTAACTAAACTTGCCACGGCCCCACCCCCGCTCCTTCTTCCCTCTCGCACTCGCAACGAGGAGAGAGAAAGAGCGCACCGTTATTCTCTCTCCCTCCCTCCCTCCCTTGCCCTCTTGCGCATTTCCACCACCTCGTTCCGCTCCCCTCCCCTCTCCCTCCCTCTTCGCCTCGCTTCTCGCAGAGCCACCCGACCAATTCCCCCGCCCTCCACGCGCCCAGATCGCCGCCATTCCCTTCCCCGCCCTGCCGCGACGAGCCCGCCTGCGGACACCGCACCGCACCTTCTCCTCCGATCCCCCACCTTCGCGGCTCCCGGCGGCGGCGTCGGTCGGACGGAGGAAGAGACAGCCAGCGGCGAAGGGAGCGCCGCGGATGGGCTGGTAGGAGGTGAGACTGCAGAGACGGTGACTGTGGCAGCGGTCGGCGGCAGCGGCAGCCATGTATTTCGCCAAGCTCGATGACTCGCCCATGTTCCGGACGCAGGTGAGAGAACACGCACCCTCGTGATCCCGGCGGATCTCGGCCCCTCTAAGCGTTCTCGTGCGTGCGTGTGTGTGTCTGTGGGCTTCTGCCACCTTTGCCTGGAGGCTGGATTCGTAGCTGCCCCTGGATTCTGTCGCGGTGGGCTGATCCGTGCGTGCGTGTCTGCGCCCCCAAAATTTTATTGTACGTCTCTTCCTTAGCTCCTTGGCGGCGCTGCTGCACATCACATGGCCCGTGGTGGACTGCGGTGAGGGAAACTTGGCCAACTCGCCGCTGCTTCTCTTCTCTGTCGCACGGTTGATGCGCGTCGCCGTCGCGTGCCCGGAATCTCCTCGTTTGTTTGTTTTGTGAATGCACGTGGAAATAAAGCCAAACTCCTTCCCTCTGATTTTGCCCTTCCGCCGCGCTGCATTTGCAGCATGTGGATTCCATTTTATTATGACCGCTCTGTATTGTCGCATCTACTTGTTTTTACTGCAAGTGTGCCCCTGTGCGTGCGAGTGTATGATGTGCATCTACATTGCAGCGTGTTGTTGGATTGTCAATTAGTCAGGCTGGTTTTCTTCTTTGCAATTATTTTGTGATTTTTTTCCATGGCACCACAATGAGTGGTCCGTGATTAGTTCGATTTCTTTTCAAAATGAACCTTTTTTTTATGAGGGGGTATCACGAACTAATGTTCCATAGTGCTGCGCCTGTAGGCGCATCTCTGTCTGCTGCATATCTTTCGTCGTAGACTGGCCTAGTTTGATGTACAATGTGAATTCTCGTTACCAGTTAACACTATGAGCTTTGACGCAGTTTAATTTTGTTTTCTGGAGTTGGATTTCAATTTGTCACTAAAACAAATGTGCTTTGGAAAAAGTTATAATGTAGGTCAGCTGACCTATCCGTATCAGTCCAAGTTCATGCTCTGCAGACTATTTAGCTTTTCAATATTCATGGAACTAACTCAATGGTTTTGTTGGTGGATCTTCTGTTTTCTGTCTGTGCATTATTTCCATAATTTGGTCTCTTCTCTCATCATTTCATAAAAATTGCTAAGTTGATGACCCCTGTGTAGGGTTATGAGATTGCTACGCTAGCTAGAAAACAAAAATTTTCTACCCCATAAACCAGGAGTTAGTGCTAGTTATAGATTACGGGGTTACCACTAGACGCGCAGGTGCAGCGGAAGCGACTTGATGTAGTCGTGCGCGTCGCAACAGTGCCGTGCAGTTGCGAGGTCGTTCGTCTCAACGTCTCTTACTCGCGGTTCGTCCTTGTGCTCCAGATGCAGCACCTCCGAGGAATCCCACACGTGTAGGGAAGAAGCGTCACGCCTCTGGATTGCTAGGTCCGCGAGGAGTACTAGGCGAGAGCGTGGGGAGGGCGACGGCGGCTGCCAAAGGACGTGAGTATCTCGCCCTGCGCCCACCCCTTGCTTATATAGGCGTCCTAATGAGCTCCCACGTTGGAGGCCCATTGGCAACCCTAAACCTAGTCTAAACCCGAATTAGGCTTCCAGCCCCTTAAGCGTGCGACCCTATGGGCTCACGCACATATAGACATGACCCAAGTACTCTTACTCGACCAATAGTTGATAGCGGCCTCTAGCAAGGCGTGTCAACTCCTATGCATACGCTATGATCATATCAGACGAACCATCACAATTCAATATACATGTTATTCCTTTGCCTTATGATATTTGGTTCAACTCGTGGGTTAACATAACACTTAACCCAAGCACGACCATGCATTTCATGATCTAATCATTTGAGTGATCCAGTGATATCTCTCTCATATGGAGAGTGGCAAATTCCATCTTGATTGACTATGTCTCGCAACATGTTTCCTGACAAACCCGAAAGCTACCTTTATAACTACCCAGTCACGGAGTAGCGTTTGGTAGTCCTAGGGTAGGTCGTTTCACATCTTGAGTACATACGACAATCTCAGGTCTAAGGACATAACGTACACGATGTGTATAGAGACAATCTCATGTCGAGTCTGTCCAACACCATGTCCTACATGTGCCCACATTATTAGTTTGACATCTCATGTCCATGACTTGTGAAACATAGTCATCAACTAATAATGTGCTGATCTAATATTCATGCACATTCTAGCACGAACTCCGATCAGAGACAACTTTAGAATAACCATACAAGTAAATGAGTTTCACAAACAATTCACATAATTGTTTATCGATACAAGTTGTCTTTAATGGATATTCATTGAACTCATAACATGTCATGGATACAAGGAAATACAATCATCTCTATGATTACCTCTAGGGCATATTCCCAACACCCTGCTTCATATATTGCCGACTGTTTGTTTTGATGCCTTTAAAATGAAATAAGAGGTCTCCATTTGAAAAAACGAATTCTCTTCCTGGTTGCAGTCATGAATGAAACTTTACTTCCTTTGATTGATGACTAATTGTATGCACCTTTCTGTTCTCCTGAAAACAGATACAATCACTTGAGGAGAGTGCTGAATTGCTGAGAGAGAGATGTTTGAAGTTCCATAAAGGCTGCCGTAAGTATACGTAAGTGACCATTCATTGCCCATGCATTTATTTTGTTAGAGGGAGTATGGTGAGCTGCAATTCACTCCCCTGTGCTATATGCCCTTTTGTTTCAGTGAAGGGTTAGGGGAAGCATACGATGGAGACATTGCATTTGCCAGCTCACTTGAAACATTTGGAGGAGGCCACAATGATCCAATTAGTGTTGCTTTTGGTGGTTAGTCATGTTATTTTCTTTGTCTGCTTTTCCCAGCAGCATTTATAAACTTACCATGCAAGTATGCAGCAGGATTTTTTTATTGTTTTTGTTTTGCTTAATTATTCTTGCCACCATGTCTTGGTCCATGAAAAAAATAATGTTCAATTCTTTAGTATTTTACTCTTTCTTTTAACTGCTTTCATTTTTCAACCAGCTTATATTATTTGTTTCTCATTTCTTTATTACTCTATCCCCACATAAGAGTAGAGTTGAACTTAATGTTGTCAGTTCCTCTACTGAGCATACTGAATTTTCATCTCCTTTCCAGGGCCTGTACTGACCAAATTTACAATTGCCTTAAGAGAAATTGGAACCTATAAGGAAGTCCTGCGCTCCCAGGTAGTGTATTTCTTATTTTGAATGTGATTATACGTATTACTTAGGCCAAATTCTTGTTTTCCCTCATAATGAGATGCTTATACAAGGAAGGCCTGCAAGTGACTGCACCTTGAAACGTCCCTTTATAGTCTGTTATTGAAAAAATCAACATGCCAATGTGAGTTACCTGATGATATTTTATGGCGAGGAATATCATTATACTTTACGTTTCTTATACCTTTTTCTCTTTTCTTCTGAACACGCACCTTATGTAAGCATTTGCTCTCCCAAGCATCATTTGATGTTGAAACTACTAAGTCATATCATTAGGGTGGAATGTGATATTTGACGTTCCCTTATTGAAAGTCTAATTTATATCATGCCATGACACATCTAAATTTTAGTAATTTACCTGCTCTAATTTCTGATTTGGTTTCCTGACAGGTTGAGCACATGTTAAATGACAGATTACTGAATTTTGTTGACATTGATTTGCATGATGTGAAGGTACTAGTATTATTTTCCATTAACACAAAATCATGAAAATCCACATTGAGGATAATTGAATGATATAGTGTTCTGTTCAATGCATTTTCAGGATGCTCATAAGCGCTTTGACAAGGCTAGCCTCTCATATGACCAGGTAAGCTATCTTATTACGTTGTTCCTCGTGTGTGATGTATTTTCTTTTTGCGCCGTTTCATGGATAACAGCAAAACCTACCTCTTTCCCCACCCATCAATATTTGTGGAATTTGACAAGTTTCTCCTGGGCATAATGTGTACATGTGATTTCTATGCTGTCTGTTTAGTGATTGATAACAAGACACCTGATCGAAATTTAGAACTGTTCGTTACTTGATGTTTTCCCTATGTTTCTGTTATTTTTCTGCTAATTTGTTCTAATTTCATATTTTTCAGCCATATTTGCTTTGTTGCATAATTGTAATATTATTTTTTGCTGAATTTCTAAGAGAGAGTATGCTGTTAACTTGTCAACTGGTTGGTTTGGTTATAGATTCGTGAGAAGTACCTATCATTGAAGAAAGGTACCCGACCGGACATAACTACGGCAATTGAAGATGTAAAAACCATTCTTATTCAACATTTTACAGTGTTAACACAAATTAAGGCATCTCTCCCTCCCCTTAACTAAATAGCATTTGGTAATGACCAGGAGCTTCACAGTGCTAGATCTTCATTTGAGCAAGCGCGTTTCAACCTGGTACGGTTTGCATTGTCCCTTAATTTGCTCCTTAGTTTCTGAGCTTATATGCTTAGCATGCCGTTGTTTGCCATTCCATGTTGATTTCTCAGGTCACTTCACTTTCCCATGTCGAGGCAAAGAAGAGATTTGAATTTTTGGAGGCTGTTAGTGCGACGATGGACTCACATCTTCGATATTTTAAACAAGTACGTCCTTGCATATTTTACCTTGTGGTGTAGCTATGTTATACATGAATAAGATTAATCCCATCAATTGCTATTTTCAGGGATATGAATTATTGCACCAAATGGAGCCATATATTAATCAGGTAACTCTTAAACCGTTTCCCTTTGTATTATGGTGTTAATGCTTTGCTCTAGTAGTTACATATCTTAACATGTACGGTAAATATTAGCACCCTGCATTTCTGCTTTCGATTCACTAGTTAGGACAGGTGGTCTTCACATGATTCCAGTGCTCAGTGCAACTTTGCAGTTACTTTTATATATACTGATGATGATCTTGATTATTACAAGAAAATAATTGGACTGAGTTATCCCCATGTAACTAAGAATCGACACTTTTTTAAAAATAGAATGAAATTATATTACATGGATCAGTTTTATAACAAAAGGCTCTGTTGATTTTGGTTTATGATAATATGATCTAGACGGCTTATTGACTAGTATTTTGCATTTTCTTGTTTTGTTACTAGCATTATGGCCAAAAATTTTGTTATGTCAACCAGCCGTGCTTACTGAGATTTGTTTGTTTCTGCTTTGCTTCATTAAGACACAGCACAGTTTTGCTTGTTTCTTCAATGCTTTTTTTTTTTCATCTACTTATAAATATTGACAAAAAGTTTTCCTTTTGACCTGCTTTAAATTCTTCTTCAGGTTCTTGCTTATACACAGCAATCAAGAGAAAGGGCAAACAAGGAACAAGCTTCTCTTGTAGAGAGGATGCATGAGTACAAAAGGCAGATAGACCGGGAAAGTCGGTCTTCTATAAATGGTTTGAATGATTCTTATAATGGTGATGGACTACAGGCAATTGGCAGAAGTTCACATAAACAGATCGAGGCAGTTATGCAGTCAACTTCAAAAGGCAAGGTAAGACACTAATACTAATACACTGGAGATCCAAAACAGGTTTACAGCTTGAAAAAGAAAGTTAAATTCGTGATGTACTACTTCCAGGTTCAGACCATTCGTCAAGGTTATCTTTCCAAAAGATCTTCAAACTTGAGAGCCGACTGGAAAAGAAGGTTCTTCGTACTTGATAGTCGAGGAATGTTGTACTACTATCGAAAACAAATTACTAGGCCACCTGTAGGTCTCCGTTGTAACATTAAGTGTTGAAATGCTCATTAAGTTGGCATAATATTTTGTTCCATGATGCATGATATATTTTAGTTCAGATACTTTCCTCAACCATTTGCCTTTGATCATATAGGCTGGTTGCTCCATGCAAAGAAGTGTTAACCCCCCTGAACATGGTTCTGGGTTGTTGAGCAGATTGTTCTCTTCTCATTACCATGGTATTATACATGATGAAAAGTCCGTTGCACGGCATACTGTAAATTTGTTGACATCAACTATTAAAGTTGATGCTGAGCAATCAGATCTGAGGTTCTGTTTCAGAATTATTTCACCCACAAAGATCTACACATTGCAGGTATAGCACAAGTTTATGGAGCAGTCTGTCTTATTGAATATGATTAAGACTTTCATACTTCATGAACACATCTGCTATTTATGCAGGCAGAGAGTGCAGTAGATCAGATGGATTGGATCGAAAAGATAACTGGTGTTATTGCCTCTTTACTGAGCTCACAATCCCCAGAACAGGTTAGTAATGGATGGCCTCTGTTGGGATTGCATGTATTCTGGAGTACTCAGTTTACAATATTTTGCTGTTCTGTTTCAGTGTTTTATGTCAAGCCCTAAGGGCAGTGGTCATGATAGGAGTACTAGTGATGGAAGCTCCTTTACAAGTTCAGTGGAATTTGAACCTTCCATAATAGATGATTTAGTACTGGAGAAGAACTCTGGAAATGGGCAGCATGATGTCAGAGGCACACATCATCACAGAACCAGCATGAAACCTGAAAAACCAATTGATTTGCTTAGGAAAGTTGATGGCAATAATATGTGTGCTGACTGTGGTGCTTCGGAACCTGATTGGGCATCATTAAACCTTGGCGCACTTCTATGCATAGAGTGTTCTGGGGTGCATAGAAATCTTGGAGTGCATATATCAAAGGTAACCACAAGACTTTTAACTGTTAATTCTTTTTAATAGATGCTTGTTTCTCTTGATGGTCATGCACATAGATGGATTTCTGATTTCTTTTTTTCTTTAAAGTCTAGAGGTTGTTCCAGTGTGTGCATGATATCAAATAAATTGGGCTTTGGTGCAGTGATGCTATCACACCGTGTGCTGACCTACAAAAACATGTTTCGCATAAAGAAGGAAGTGAAACATGATTGTACTTTTGCCTCAAAAAAGAGTGCCAAAACTTAAATTGCTAAAGAATCTAAAATATAAATCTGTCGCCAAAACAATTATTTTTTCAAATTCTGTAAATAGGGTTTCTTCTTATAGCTGAGTATCATGTTTGTATTGCTAATTTAGGATAATTATATATTTATTTTGATAGAATAGTAGCCTAAACACATGCAACTTATTTCAGGTAAGATCTCTGACACTTGATGTCAGAGTTTGGGAGCCATCTGTAATCAATCTCTTTAAGTCATTAGGCAACATGTTTGTCAACAATATTTGGGAAGAGATGTTGCCAGATGATAATTCAAGGTAATATATTATGTCTGTTTTGAATCTCTTTATGAAGTAATTCAATGTCTTCTTTATTGCTCTCCAGGTAACAAACTTGCAACATTGTTTCTTTTGCAGTGCTGATGGATCAGACACATCACAGTACCTCTCTGCTAGCAAGCCTAAGCACAAAGATGTATTCTCTGCCAAGGAGAAGTTTATTCATGCCAAGGTATTCACTACATTCACAACCAATGTTTTTAAATCAGCTAATTGTCACTAGTTGCCCTGATACCGATAAGGACGATTAATCGACCTCTTATTGGTCTAGTCGTCCATATAATCGTCCTGTATATAGCAGGAATATATACATATACATATATGTATGGTATATACCATATACCATATACTTATATAGTAGACATAGAGCATCAAGACTATATTTCTGGTTAGTTGGTTACTTACCGTTGAGATGTGACTCCATATTTCTGGAGGAGGGAGTGAGGATGGAGGGGAAGAGATGCCACTCAGCAGCTGACGGCTGGAGAGTGGGATCAAGGAGGTGAGAGAGAGTGGGGGAGAGGTATAAAAGAGAAGAAAACCCTGGGCGCCATGGCCCAAATAAATATAGCCCAGTAAGCTGAAAAGCCCGTATGCCTATTGGTTTCTGATCGGTCAAGAGTCAAGACACGATTAATCGGACGATCAGGTTTCTGATCGAATCGGGGGCCCTAATTGAGTGTTGGGTACCGGTAAGGACGATTAATTGGACGATCAGAAAACACTGTTCACAATTGCTTGCATTCCTTTGGCCTTTAGCAATGGATGGGGTGTTAAAAACCAAATTGTCTCAAAGAGCCTCCATGTGAAGAATGGTTGCACAAATGACTCCTCCAATCCCAACATGGATAGTGCCAATTTGGATGTGCTGCCGGCTCTAGATATTCCTTCTGTTGATTCAGTTCTTTTCCATATAGTTAGAGGGCTTTATACATCCACTCGTATTTTTTTTAAAAGGCTCTGTTTCTCCCAGATCACACAATTACGCGTATCTCATCGCGTAAAGATTATCAAGCAAGGAAATTCTCTGCATACCTTGCTAAAAAAAATCTCACCTGATGTTTTTTTGTGTTTCGCACATGATCATAGAACCCAGACCTCATATGAATCAAGAATGTTAATGTCAAGTCCTGCATACACTTTTGTAGAGACAACATGCTCCTGTAGCTGAGAGTTGATTGGATGTTTTTTTTTTGTTTTATCGGCCGATATGCTCACCTCCTTTTTTCCTCATAAATTGAGACCCACTGTATGGATTCCTTTGACACTATATATTCTGGAAAATCATATAGTGCCCTCGTTAGCTAAAACATCATGCTACAATGTTTCAAAAATCATCACAAAAATCATGTAGTACACCTAAAGTTAAGTGTACCCGCAACAATTCATATCGAAATCCATCTTTGATGCTGAGATTTTATATGAAAAAATAGAAGTGTCACTGTAAGCACATGTTGAACAGTGCCAGATCGATTGCTTGTCTATTTTATTTCTTGGTATCTAGGATAAATTTCAAACTGAATTGTTGCGGCTATACTTAACTTATGTGTACTACATACTTGATTTTTGTGATGTTTTTTAAAAACATTGCAACATGGTATTTAGCTAGCGAGGGCGCCAGCCCCCCCTGGGCACCAAATCTGCACTCATATATGCTATATGTGAACTAGATAATTTACTCTTCATGATGTTTTTGAGTTGAAACTACTCCCTCCATTTCAAATTGTAAGTCATTCCGACTTTTCTAAAACTGTGTATCTAGACATCACTCCATATAGACATGTAACAAAAGCTATGTACCTAGAAAAAACCAAAATGACTTATAATTTGGAAGAGGGAATAATTATCAAAAGGAAAAGAAAAAAATAATAGTTCGTCCTGCAAACTGCTCACGGTAGTATTTTTCTTCGTATTTTGATCAATACTCGCCAATCAAGAAAAAATTCCATCCAAGAATCTGTTCAGTCACACCATTCTAACTTTGTCCAAATATATATTTAGAGTGAAATATATGATTGACCCTTGCCAGGTCCACCAACTTACAAATTGCATTTTTAGGCACAACCTTTTTAAGTGGTTCACCTCCAAGCTTAAGGGTCCAAAAAAATGCAATTTATAAGTTGATGGATCTTGATGGCACAACCTGACAAGTTAAGGGCCACCGTGAATATTACTCATATATTTAATTATATTAAACAGACCATGCAGAAATAGTACACATAAACTTGTGCTTGTCTCAAAAGTAGCTTTAAGGGCCGCAGCAACAAAAGTAATATACTCCCTCCTTTCATTTATCTCCATCATCTAAGCAAAAAACTTTTATTCACAAGTCTCCGTCGTATTACATTGGAACCACGCGCTCGCCTGGTTCCTAAGAGCACGCGACTCATTGACTACGCTCCGTATTTGCTGCTGCGGCCATTCTCCGTCTCCTCCCGTTAGACTCCATCCAACGCCTGCTGCCAATGCTGCTCTGCGTGCGCCTCCATCATCACGTTGCAGTAACGACGTTTGGAGCGCAGCTAGCAATAGATTCATCGGTAAATCATCCGACGCCGGTGTAATTAAAACAGACCTCCGGATTTATTGTCAATTGGTGCTCCTTGATTGCGAAATTGGTCTCCGTGCCCGATCCAAATACGACGGAGATAAATGAAAGTTGGGAGTATATTACAGTAGAAGTTGGTGGCAAAATATGTGTGGACATGATGCATTCCGAAATGACACTTAGCGGTGACTAGAGGGGCTACATTCTTGGCAAGATTCTTGAAGTTTCATAAGAAATTACTATAGGCACTACCCAATGCTCATCCATGATCACATGCCCATGAAACTTATCTGAAAACAACACTGCATGAACTAGAATACGTATAACGTTAAACATGGTTCAATTCATGTATCTATAGGCTTATTTGAAGATCTTCAGTTTGAACATATGTTTATTGTCATATATCCCAATTTGGTTGCTGAATTTTTTAATCTTTTTTGGTGTAAATATTGCAGTATATAGACAAAGAATTCATACGGAACCATAGCATGGATGAGAATCAGCTAGCTCAACAGATGTGGAATAGTGTAGCTGCAAATGACAAGAAAGCAGCCTACAGTCTCATTGTGAGATCACGTGCCAATGTAAATTTAGTTTATGGAGAGATGCCCTGTGGCCCTTTTTTGACTCTTGGAAAAGCACTTCAGCAAGAGCAACCGGCTTCACCACCTGATGGAAGTCCTAGATTTTTTGATTGCAATTCACATGATAAGATTTCTCCTCGAGAGTCCCTTTCCCCTGCTAGCACAAGTTCACGCACAGATGACATGGAGGACGGTTGTGAAGGTCTCTCCTTGCTCCATCTTGCATGCCGTGTTGCAGATGTTGGGATGGTTGAGTTACTATTGCAGTATGGGGCTAGTGTAAATATGATTGATTCTAGGGGTCGGACACCCTTCATCACTGCATTTTGAAAGGAAGACATCGGCATGCAAAGCTTCTCC
Organism: Microstegium vimineum; assembly: GCA_022036555.1. NCBI lineage: Eukaryota > Viridiplantae > Streptophyta > Magnoliopsida > Poales > Poaceae > Microstegium > Microstegium vimineum. The sequence continues at coordinate 43,412,993 of CM039135.1, forward strand.
TTTCCAGGTATGAAAATTTACTCAGGAATTTGATCTTGGACTACATGTTTGATTTGTCAGCAAGGTTTATTCGAATCACTACTAGTATACTACTATATAATCATCATCAGAACTGTTTTTTGTTTAGCGAAGTGTGCTTTCTGCTTTTCTTTATTGGCAGAACACTGAAATGATCCCGCAAAGCGGCAGGAATGCAAACACGAAGTCTCATTTTCTTTTTTCGTTTGTATGCAGAGGGGCTGATTCACAAGCCATGGATCGAGATGGTAGGACAGCATTACAATATGCAATCGACGGTGGAACAAGTGACGAAGACATTCTTGCATTGTTAGAGGACCATGGTAGATAATCTCGCAACCACACTTTCAGTAAATCAAGGCCCTCTTGGTGTGGCCGACTCAACTAACAGGGCTCCCAGCTTGTCGTGCAGACAAATCCAAATCTATGGCATGAAAGCAACCTTTTGCTTGTTTAGCATCAGTGGTCCTTATTTAGTCATCTGGCAAACGGTTTGGTTTTGTTTGCTGCAGGTGATGCATAGTAAGCTTGTAAATGGAGTTGCTTCTGTTTATTTTCTACAGTAGTCATCTTTCGTCATGAAGTAGAGATGTGGCATTCTGATGAAAGATGATTGTACATATCGAGATGTGCTGTTGTGGTATATGAGATACGAGCATGGTGTGGATGTTTTATACGGAAGTTGTGCCTTGCTTACTCAAAATAGATTGCATTATTGCTTCCTCAAAATTTTGAATACGAGGATGATCAAAGTTGAGGTTAAAAAAGTGAAACAAGCTATAATTTAAAATAGAGTTAGTAGTTGATAAACTTTCAATTCAAAGTTGTTTTGGTGGCCAAAAAAGTTGGGAGCAGATACAAAAATTAGATAGGAGAGCTAAAGCAGATCTGAACTTCATAGATACCTTTTGGATGTAAATTTTCAATTTTTTAAACGAAAGTTGCAGGTGTCGCACTAGCGATTTTATTTTATTTTATTCTATTATTTTTTTATTTAAAAGGCGCACTGCTAAGCTACGCGCTCGTTGGCGTTGACGACAAAGGAACTGATGATTCCTTCGCCCCTCACAGTCCCACGGATTCTCCCCTTCGTCTTCCTTCCAGATTGCCCCCACCCCACTGTCTCTCGCAATCTCGCATTCCACATCGCGCGCACACCTTGTGGACAATTGAGAGGCTGAGATCCATCCCGGCAAGCAGCGCACCGGCGTCCCCATGGCTGAGTCGCTGCTCCTCCCCGTGGTGCGCGGCGTGGTCGGCAAGGTCGCCGACGCGATCGTCCAGACCGTCGCCCGGATGTGGGGCGTCGACGGCGACCGCCGCAAGCTGGAGCGCCACCTGCTGTCCGTGCAGCTGCAGCCCCTGCTGGCCGACGCCGAGGTGAAGACCGAGACCAACCCCGCGGTCAAGGCGTGGATGAGGGAGCTCAGGGCCGTCGCCTACCAGGCCGACGACGTTCTGGACGACTTCCAGTACGAGGCGCTGCGACGCGAGGCCCAGGCCGGCGACTCCAAGGCATCCAAGGTACGGAGGCACTTCACCCTCCAGAGCCCGCTTCTGTTCCGCCTCACTGTTAGCTCCAATCTGAACAAAGTTCTCAAGAGAATCAATGAGCTGGTGACGGAGATGCACACGTTTGGTCTTGTGGAGCGCGCGGAGGCGCCACAACCTCTCTATCGGCAAACACACTCTGCACTCGACGAGTCTTCAGATATCTTTGGAAGGGACGACAACAAGGAAGCCGTGGTGAAGCTGTTGTTTGACCAGAAAGATCAGCGGAATGTGAAGGTTCTGCCCATCGTTGGAATGGGAGGTTTGGGCAAGACCACACTAGCTAAGATGGGGGCGCCCCTAAGATGGTGTATACTGACAGCAAAGTTCAGAAGCACTTTGAGTTGAAGATGTGGCACTGTGTCTCAGATAACTTTGACGCCATTGGTGTTGTAAGATCCATCATAGAGTTGGCTACAAATGCAAGATGGGCCCTTCAATGCCGCCGTTTTACAAAACGCTTGGGGAAGTGTCCCTGGCCCTTTCGCCTTCTTGGGCCGCCTGGAAACTCGCTCCTGTGTTTAATGTCCCTTGGGCCGTGTCGTGGCCTTTGAGCTCTACCCCTTTAGACCTCAACGCCCCGGCACCTTTAGAGCCTACTGGTCCTGTTTGGACGCTCGCAACCCCCTCGCCTTCCTCCCCTCACATCGTCCGTAGCGCTACGGTGGTGGAAAACCCCAGCTCAGAGTCACTGTTCATCCCGCCGACCTCGGAGGTGTCGCCGGAGCGCATAGGCATGACGTACCACAGGGCAGATCCTACTCCCTTCATCCCCAACTTGATGGAGTGGATTGATGTGGCCAACCGACCAATCATGGCGCGGGCGGTGGCTTCTAGGAGGGCGGCTCGAAGAAACGAAGACATTGCCATCGTCACAATCAATCCGCTCCCGGGTAACATCCTTGACTTTGGAGCTGTTGAGGAAATATTGGGAGAATTCTTTGAGCTGAGAGGCATAGAAGTGGCTGAGATGAGACGTAGCAGTTTGGGACAGGCCTATGTGCGTTTCAGTGTTGCTCGGGTTAGAGATGAACTGATTCTTCAAGGTCCGATTCAGCTTGATGATGTTTGGCTTACCTTTGTCAAGCACAATGAGGGGAGAAACTGGCGTCGGGTGCACTTTAATGCCGCTGCTTCGGCCTGCTCTCCCCCTCTCCCCTTCTTTCACCCGCGCGGGCCGGCCTCCCTCCCGGCCCAGCTCGCCCGCGGCCCAGCTGCCGAAGCCGCGACCTCTCTCCCTCCTCTCTCTCTGTCGGCACGGGCCCGCTTGTCAGCACCCCCTTCTCCTTCCTCCCGTGTCCGCTCCGGACTCTGTCCGCCGCGACGTCGCGACGCGCCGCGCCCGCAACCGCTCGCCTCCGCGGTTTCCGAGCGTATCCGCGTGGGATTCTCCCTCCCTGACCCCGCCATAAATAGCACCGACCCCCGCGCCGTCTCTCCCATCGCCTCGTCTCGTCTCGCATCAGCAGTAGCAGCGTCGCCGCGTTCCGCCGCTCTGCTCTCGCCGTCGAACGCCATTCTGCGCCGTCGGACGCCGCAAGCCCTTCCCCGAGCCGCGTATCATCTTCGCGTAAGTGCCGAACGTCTTTCCCCTCTCTTTTCTCCCTCTGTTGTTCTCTGTTGGACCTCACCGTCGTGCGCAGAGCATCCGCCGCCGTCGGCCCTCCCCGTTCTCCTTCGAGCCCTGCGGTTGCCCTAGTGGTGTTCGCCTCTCTCTCCCCGACCAAATTCCGGGCGAAACCGAGCACCCTAGCCCGATTTTGCCTCGCGCCGCCGTGCGCCGGCCGTCGGCCATGGCGCCCGCCGTGTCGAGCCTCTACTCCGGTGGAGAACCACCGCTCCCTCCCTCTTTCTAATCTGAACCGCTCAGATTGAATCCGACGGTCTCAGATCGAAGATACCCCTTCGAGGGTCTTCTTTCTAAAGAGACCCCCGGTTTCTGGGGAATAAACCCGCAGTCCGAAAAGCGCCTTTCCCCTTTACGCTTTCCCCTCGGGAAAACGTATTCCCTTTTTCAGATCTGTTTAATTCGAAATTAAATAAAAACCCCTATTTACAGTTTTGCCACTGATTTTCAAATGCTTATAATTTGCTCGTTTTAAATCCAAATCGATCCGTTCAAGTTGCGTTAGATCCGTAATTTTATGCTCTATCCAGTAGTATAGATTTCATCTATGTTAATTACTTTTGAAAATCAAAGTAAGTTAATTTGGTAATGCTTTAATCTTGCCCTTTTCAAAATCTTGTTTTATCTCTAATTTATTCGTTTTAGATCCGATTAGCGTGATTCTCGCGTCTTTGTGATCGTAGTAAAGTATAGATCTGTTTTATAATCTTTTTAACCTCTTTATTGTTTATGGTGTAATGTTCTGATCATATCTTTATTGCTTCGTGTATGATTGTTCGGATGATTGCGTGGTGATGTTGATCGAGTTCAGCCGGTGAGATCTTCGGTGAACAAGAGTTCTTTGCAGTAGATCAGGATCACCAGGAGCTTTGTGATCAAGGCAAGTTTAACATGGGATCATCCTTGTTACCTATTCACCATAATTCATCTAGTCATTATTGCATGTGTCTAATTTGATTCCCACTAGATCTTTACCATAGCTTTGTTATCCTTTTACCTTGTCACCATGGGTCTTTATGCATATGGGTAGCTCTGCTATACTTTACAATAATGGATCTTGAGATGAATCTTGACTAATGATATATGCAACTATGAGATAAAATTGACTTTTATAGCAACATGGAATAGGACCCCACTGTAGGGCAAAAGCTGGGATTTAAGTGCAACCATGAGTGCTATAATGGCTCTGGCTTTAGTCTAGTATGAAGATTCGTACTAGCATGTTGGCAGTTCGTGAAAGGCACCATTGTCGAGCTGGTTATAGGGCATGTCCTAGGGTGGTTACCGCTTCGAAAGGTACCATCGAGTAGGGGCTTTACATACCCCTTGCCCTTGGGTCCGTAGGGTCTGTCAACATGTTGGGAAGACTTTTGAAGGACTTCATAGTGTACCCTGCCCGCTTACTTTGAAAGTGTTTTGGGAGTCATGATCCCGGGCATATGGGCAACACGGCTTGTGGGTAAAGTGTATAACCTCTGCAGAGTGTAAATCTATCATGATAGCCGTGCTCACGGTCACGAGCGGCCTGGAAAACTCATAGTGTAGATGATCATGTTGTTTAATGTTTAATTGCTAATGATGTTTATTAATCCTATAATGTGGTTATTACTTGGGGTAAGCATAACTAAAGCTAAGTGTTGGTAAAACTTGACCAAGTTAAAAGCAACCGCAGTACAAACAGTGTCAGCCTTTGAGCTTCATAACCCTATGTTACTCTTGCTGAGTACTTTAAGTGCTCACTCTTGCTTTCTCAACCCCTTCAGATGGCTATGAAGACTACCGTGAGGAGTACTAGGCTAGTGGTCAACCAGTTGGCGTTCCCTGTGAAATGAAGCTTCGTCGCGAGAGTTATCTTTATTTTCCGCTGTTTTATTTAAGAATATTATTCGTGATGTAATAAATACTCAGTGATGGTACTATTTAAAGATTTATCGGTTTATGTGTGTGATTGATCTCTGGATACACTTGAGTTATTCATGTTTAATTTTATCCACAGCGCCAGAGAGAAAAACACGCGCCCCAGAAGAAGGCATACTTGTGATCGGCACCGCATTAGCACCTGACAGGGGATGCGGCGGCTGCCTAGCAACATCAGCAAACGAGCGGGCCCCAGAGATCGAACGAGAAGCCGGCCTCCAAGAATCTCGCTCTTCATCAAGAAAGCGCTGGAACTCTGATTTCCAGTTCGGGCCACCTCCACCCTAGAGGTGGAAGAACAGTTTAAAAGCATCACATTCATAAAACTCCAGATTTCGGATAAACATTCCTACCTCCTTGGAGGCAACAGAGAACCTGAACACTCGATCTCCAAGAGAGCGAACATTAAAAAGCTTGGCAACACCACCAATGGTTGCTTGAAGAATCTGACTCACCGAGTCAGACGAGAGCTTGAACTTGCACCGACCGAAAGACACCACAAGGAGAAAGGGGTCGCTGCACGAAAGGGAAACTGGGAGCCCCAAGGAGGCACGAAGCTCATCCTCGAACCTTCGCCCCGCCACAAAAGAGAGACCAGGGAGATCCATGGAGGGAAAGAGGGACTTACAACCAGAGGGAAACAAGGGCGGCGGAGGGAGGGGAGGGGGGGAGAGGTGGTCGTCGGTGTCGGAGCGACGGACCGACGAGCTGGACTGGGGACGCCGGGGCCGGGGTGGCCGCCGGCACTTAGGGCGAGAGCGCCAGGGCCATCTCAATAATCCTCATCATTTTGTAGTAGCGTAAGGATCTGCCTTTAGTGTGGTTGTTGTCCTCTCTTGAGCAATTGCATTTATTCCACATGGACAGCCTGTCTGCATTATGTAAGAACATTGACATGGAAGCTACAGGGCATAATAATGCCTTTCTACCAATTTTTCCGAAGTTAAAGATTATGAGGTTGTGTGATTTGCCGGTGTTGGAGAGATGGGCAGAGAACAGTGCGGGAGAGCCTAATAGCATGACGGTGTTTACCCGGCTGGAAGAGCTGTCGATCTACAACTGCAACAAAATTGCTACTCGTCCGGAGAGCCCCGCTCTCACTTTTCTATCTTGTTATTACAGTGGGTCTGTAGAAGGTCTTATTCCTATGAGCATACCTTTGGAATCTTATCCATCTCTTGTTCGCTTGGACATTGGGATGCTGGTAGACATGATGATTCCTGTAAATGATGACCAAAACCAAGGCCAGAGACGTCCGATAGACTCCTTGAGAAGATTATATGTATACAATGACAATGGCTTCATATCAGTGTTCAACCAATCCAAATTGCAACTTGGTCTCAGGGATTGCCTGGCATTCGTGGAGAAATTGGAAATCTGGTCATGCAACAATATTGTCCGCTGGCCAGTGGAGGAGTTCCGATGCTTGGTTCGCCTTCGATCTCTGGATATTAGATCGTGCACCAAGCTAGAGGGGAAGGGCTCATCATCCGAGGAAATCCTTTGCCCAATTTGGAAAGGTTAGACATACATAGCTGTGAAAGTTTGCTGGAGATTCCGAAGCTGCCTGGTTCACTTGGGGAATTGAATATTGGTTTGTGCGAAAGTTTGGTGGCGCTGCCTTCAAACCTTGGAGATCTAGCAAAGCTGACTCATCTCAATCTGTGGGGAGCTGCGATGAACTGAAAGCGCTGCCTGACGGGATCTTGAGGGATTGATGATCGGTTCTTGTCCTGGGATTGATAAATTTCCACAGGGCCTCCTCCAGCGGCTCCCGGTTCTCAAATCCCTGCACATAGGGGGATGCCCCGACCTGGAGAGATGTTGCAGGGAAGGTGGGGAGTACTTCGACTTTGTGTCTCCAATTCCAGATAAACACATATCCGCAGCAACAGAACCCCAAATGAAGAAGTCAATGAAGAGGTTTCTCCCATTGTGCGGTGGTGGTGACTCTCAGAGTAATTGAGGTGCATTCTCCAGCAGCTATCACCTCTCTCTATATATATTCCTACGTCAGTAAGTATTTTCTAAGGCAGAGTCCACTGCTGTTTTCGTTTTCTGTTTCAATGCAGGTGTGCTGATTTGCATGCAATCAGGATTTCGATGACAGAACAAGAGGCAAAGACATCACTGCAATCGCACCTTCAGTAAAACGAAGTCTCCCTAACCACTATTAGTGTGTTCGACTCAACTACTGCATGATTTGCACCTGGCATTCTAAGCTCCGACCTGCAGATAACACACTGTCCTTGGCGGTTGTTCACAGCAAATAGCATGCCGACTCTGAATCTCTGATGGCACCGGGTGCTGTATGCGCCGAAATCCCGGTACAGACACCTCCGCGGTGCATGCAAAACACCATGTGTAGCTTCTTAGCTATTTATTATCTGTCCATGGCAGTGAACCTGTCGCCGTCAAGGTGGTAACCCTTGCGGCCTCGGCCTCGAGTAGTTGACAATTGCATTTATCACCAAAAAAGGAAGATTGTACTGTATAATTTAAGAAGTACTTTCCTGCTGTTGAATTATGGCTAGAGCAATTTGTGTAGTTTTGACTCTTTTATCCTTTTCTCCCTTTTTTGTTTCCCTTTTCCCTGTCCCTGTTCTCCCTATAATTTCTGTTGTTTGCTTTGTAACCCGCTTGGTCACTCTTAATTTAATTCTAGTCAGGACTCCTTGAGTCCCCTCCTGTTCCTTAAAAAATACCAGATTTGTTTTGTTATGATTTTCTGGAGAAAGGTGCATATTGTAGTACACTTGCATGATTTTTTTAATGCAATGGCAAGAGCTCTGTCTTTCAATTAACAGAGGAAAAAAAGTTATATATACAGTTGGAGGGGGCACGCTCCGGCTCCCATCGGAGAGAAAAAAACAATAAAACAATAGCTGAAATATTATAGATTTCTATGTTGATTACCCCCTCCAAGTTAATGCCTCTTTCTTTGCTCAATATCCTCTTTGACTTTTGAAGCTACTTGCATTACACTTGCATGGCTGTATGATACTAAATCTACTACTGACTGAGACTTCGTGTAGGGCAAAATCTTATTGCAGTGTGCAGGAATCGCTATGAACTCCTAAGCCACCATCGCCCCTCATGCTAGCTGGAGAATTACCGCTTGCTCCGGGCTGACAGAATGTCTCTTGAGTTTGGTTCCATTACCGATGTACGGAGTATTCGTTTACAATGTTTTATTTGCAACAATTATGATTACTCAAGAGGCAAGACATTCAATATGAGCATAGTAGCTAATAATGGAAAAAAAATCCTATTAAGGAACTACAAAATTCAGTTTTCTAAATGATTTTGTATTGGGAACCTGAATTTCTAACTAACAAAGTCATTTTAACATGTAGTTACTTTGCCTCTTGTTACCGTTTTCTCACTTAGAGCTCTTTATTTTTTAATTTACGAGCATCTTTAAAAGTTTGACAAGTAACAAATCTTGTGTTTTGTCAACTCCCAAAATAATTTGTCAAGTAAAAAAAAAGACCATATCCAAGAGATTGGTATTTTTAATTTGCCAAAACCAAAAGAAGGTCCACGACCAATTTTTTTTTACCGGACACAACACATTTATATTTTATCCCGTTGAACAATTAGCTACTCAAGTGTAATCGTGATTTGTTTTCACTCAAGTAATAAAATCCTTTTTTTTATAAGTGAATTCATTCACAACAATGCACAATTTGTTATTCAGTGCCTCGATCAGCATTTGCCGGCCACCCAGGTACCAGACAACAACAGAGCATTCAGGACGTCGAGTTAGCAGCACGGCCTGGCGACATGGATCTTCCAGGTCCAATCAGAAGCAAAGGAGACGACCTCGAAGCGCATAGTACCAGACATCAGCTAGCAGACATAGCAGACAAGGTAGAAGACAAAGAGTACGGACCTATTTAGTAAAGCTTATAACAACTTCATAAAGATATTATAAACTATTTTTTTTTTCTAAACACCTTTTTTCAAAATAGCTTCACCTATGAAGTTGTTTTTCTCCCCCTCTCATAAAGATATGAAGTGGAGTGAAATTGAAAATAATAGCTTATCACAGCTCTCTCCCCCCTTTCTCTCTCATATCCATGCATAAAGTTGTTGGTAAGTTGTTTTTGCCAAACACTTTTTTCAAAATAGCTTAGCTTCACCTAGAGAGTTGCTCATGAAGCTATTTTCTAAAAAAACAACTTTTTTTTTACTAGTGAAGCAGAGCTGTACCAAACATGCCCTATATAAAAGACGGGCAAAATAACCGATTTGGCCCCTGAACTATCAAAACGGTCATTTTGACCCTTAAACTTTTGATTTTCACCGAAGGCTCAAATTGGTCCCTGAACTATCAAAACGGTCATTTTGACCCATCAATTATCACCGAAGGCTCAAATTGCCCCCCTGAACTATCAAAACGACCACTTTGACCCTTAAACTTTTGATTTTTGTCTCAATTTCATCCATTATCTCTGATCGATGGATACATGGACAGATGAACTGCGAAAAGGTCGAAACCGCCCCTTATTATTTTCTTTACTTGTTGACTGCTCACGACGTTTTGAACCCCACCGTTTGTTTTAAAAATACCAAAATCTAATTTAATGTTAGAGAATTAATAAAAAATTTATTTTACCAAAATTTATTGTTCGAAACCAGTTTTGTTTTACCAAAATTTGTTTTACTACAATCATGATATACCTTTTTATTACTCGTTTAGAATATTAAAGCTTATATGATCTCATAAAATTCAAAACTAGATTAAAGTGAAACATTGGATGCAATGGAGGTAAATTCTAGTCTAGTTAACTAGGTAAACTTCATATGTTTTGTAAAATCATGCCACGATACATCATCATACGTGGCTGACGACAACGATCTGTGCTACATGACCCATACGGAGGACGACGCCGACTAGCAAGATCATGTCTCATGTGGATAGCTCCTCATGAAGAGTAACTGCTCAAATTTACATCGAGGTTATATGTTTTGTACTATATTTGTTTAGAGAGATTATTCTCTACTATGTACCTTAAACGATATGTGCTCATTGATTTTTCTAAGTTAAAATAAATCTTTTTATGAATTTTCTAACATTAAATCATATTTTGGTATTTTTAAAACAAACGGCGAGGTTGGAAATGTCGTGAGTGGCCAGCGAGTAAAGAAAATAATGAGGGACAATTTTGACATTTTCACAGTCCATCTGCCCACGTGTCCATCGATAAGGGATAATGGATGAAATTGAGACGAAAATGATAAGTTTAAGGGCTAAAGTGGTTGTTTTGATAGTTTATGGGCCAATTTGAGCCTTCGATGATAGTTGAGAGGTTAAAGTGACCGTTTTGATAGTTCTGAGACCAATTTGAGCCTTCGATGATAGTCGAAGGACCAAAACGACTATTTTACCTAAAAACGTCACCTCTTACTACAAGCTCGCATGTGCAGTGACGTTATCAAATCTAGTCCACTGCCCAGCGGACAGGGGGCGTCTCTCTGTCTCAAGTCTATAAGTTCGAAGCGCACACGACATACCTGCAGACCTCCACACGGCACACACACAGCACACAGGTCAACAGTCACCAGCACCCTGCTCCCTGCAGCTGCCATGGCTGCCGCTCCCGTGTCTGTGCCCCGCATCAAGCTGGGCTCGCAGGGGCTGGAGGTCTCCGCGCAGGGCCTCGGCTGCATGGGCATGTCCGCCTTCTACGGCCCGCCAAAACCCGAGCCTGACATGATCAAGCTTATCCACCACGCCATCGCCGCCGGGATCACCTTCCTCGACACCTCCGACATCTATGGTCCGCACACCAACGAGATTCTCCTAGGCAAGGTCGGTCTCTCGGACCTTTCGAATTCTAGATATATATCTTTGGCCTTTTTTTTCCAGTTTGCACTGAAGATGTTCGACGTAATGCTTCTAAATTCATTCTGAGAAGGCGCTTCAAGGTGGGGTGCGGGAGAAGGTCGAGCTGGCCACTAAGTTCAGCATCTCCTTCGACGATGGGAAATGGGAGATCCGCGGTGACCCAGCTTACGTGCGGGGAGCGTGCGAGGGCAGCCTCAAGCGGCTCGGCGTTGACTGCATCGACCTCTATTACCAGCACCGCATCGACAAGAGGGAGCCCATCGAGGTCACGGTGAGTAGCCCTTGTGCACTTTGCATTTCTTCATTTTCATTTGGTAGCTAGATGTGAACATACAAATGGAGGCTGGAGAAATCGGTAGCTTCATATCGGAGTACTTTCCTATCTACATATATGGCCTACTTCTGTTTGAGGGCTTGAAGCTAAACACTACTATTAGCCCCTGTTGCTCACTCCTGCCGTTGTTGTCATTTCACATATGAAGTCCTGTTTGTGCTGTTACTTTCTCTTCCAATTTAATGGTTCACCTTTTGGACAATTGAGTCTGTCTTGTTTTTCGATCTGCTGCTAGATTGGTGAGCTCAAGAAGCTAGTGGAAGAAGGAAAGATAAAGTACATTGGATTATCTGAAGCATCTGCATCAACAATCCGAAGAGCTCATGCAATCCATCCTATCACCGCAGTACAACTTGAATGGTCATTATGGTCTAGAGATGTAGAAGAAGATGTAATTCCCACTTGCAGGTACTTATTTGATGAACCGTCAAAACACTAGTAGACTTGTGCAGTCAATAAGTAGGACTTGTGTGACAATTTCAGAGAACATGGAATTGGAATTGTGGCTTACAGTCCACTAGGCAGAGGTTTCTTCTCTAGTGGAGCAAAACTAGTTGACTCAGTGTCTGAGCAGGACTCCCGCAAGGTGAACTCAATCTACTACCTACTATTGAACACTGATTGGCTTTGGTAGCATGATATGTAATTTATTATTATCCTTCGGTTCAACTTCTTCGTAATTAAGACGCATAATACATACTCCTACATAGCTAGGTTATCCTTGATGTGTGTCTTCCCTTCCTTGATCTTACATGAATGCAGCGTATGCCTAGATTTCAACCAGAGAACCTTGTCAAGAATGCTCAGATATTCGAGCGCGTGAACGCAATGGCAGCACGAAAAGGTTGCACACCATCACAACTGGCATTGGCTTGGGTTCACCACCAAGGAAGCGATGTTTGCCCCATACCTGGCACAACAAAAATCGAGAACTTGAACCAGAACGTGGAGGCACTGTCTGTGAAGCTTACACCAGATGAGATGGCTGAGCTTGAGTCTTATGCTGCAGCGGGTGAAGTCTTGGGTGACCGGTATGCTCATGTGGCCAACACTTGGAAGGACTCTGAGACCCCGCCATTATCTTCATGGAAATCTGAGTAGCCGCCAATCTGGGACTCCCTCCATCCCAAATTGTAAGTCATTCCAAGAATCTTGTAAGAGTTAAAGCATCTCAAGTTTGACCAAAAATTATAGACAAAACTATAAAGATTTATAACATCAAATAGATATACTATGAAAATATAATTGATAACGAATCTAATGATACTTATTTGACATCATAAATATTATTATATTGTTATATAAGTTTGGTCAAACTTGAGAAACTTTGATCTCTAAGATTCTTGAAATGACTTACAATTTGGGATGGAGGGAGTAGTATTTTTCAACTGTGTCCTGTGCCCCCATTGCCGTATATCCAAGCTGTCGGGCTGCAGAAGATGCCTAGCTAGTCCCACTTCGCAAAAGTGTTCATGTGGTAAGATTGTTTGGTACAGATCGAGTGGGTATTCCGTGCCTCATCATTTTGTATATCTATTTGCTTATATAAAGGCTAACGACGCTGATGCGATGAATAACCACGTGAATTTTATCAAAGACTTTTCAAGTGTATTTACCGTTGTACTACTAACACCCTGTGTTTTTGCATCATATTAAAAACCACTAAAAAATTTTTGAACATTTTTTTTAAAAAAACTTTACAGCAAACTAAAACCTGACCAGTTTATTTTCTGCAAAACCATAAAACTATTTTCCACAAAACCATTATAGCAAGATGATCTCCAAAGCTTTCCATCAAAAGATCCTGGCGTTACGACGTTGTTTCGATAGGGTCCATGCATGTGAGCAGCAGCAGTACCAACGAGTCAAACGCCTTACGCATTGGTTTTTTTTTTTTTTTAACGACGCCCAGAGGACGCATTAAGTAGATGAAAACAAACAACAGAGTTCATCACACAGGACAGTAACACGAGGTTACGGACCTTGGTCACCTAGCTACTGGACTCACAAAGAAGCAATTACAGAAGAACCAATCTGCACTATACTGGACCGGCAAGCTGACCGCGGCAGCTCTCACACGCACGGCGGTCGAGGCCGCCCGCCCTCACCGGCCAGTACTGCCACGCCACAGCAGAAGCTCGGTCGGCCGGCTCCCCCTCGAGCTAACGCCTGCGGCGATCAACTCGTGGGGCAGCCGCCGGTGCGGACATCTCGACCTCGTCGAAGAAGTCGGGCCGCGCCGCCCTTCTGGAGCACCTCCCACTCCTTGTACTACGTACTTGTTCATCGCCATGGAATGGAAAAAGCCGCGCGCGCGCGCGTACGGCACCGGCTCTTCTTCAAATAAACTTCAAACTTTGCACGCGCGCGCACATGTACACACGCCTGGCCGGGAGCTCGTTCTCCGCGCGCGGTCGGTGTAGCCGACGCGCAGGTGTTACGTTCGACGTCGGACTTGGGGCATCTCGATCGGCGAACACATCAGCGACGTGATCCTAGAGGAAGCGGAGAAGCCGACTGGTGCGTGCAGTAGCGTGGGCCGCGGCGGCGAGGCAAAGGCAGACGAGCTCCTCGGTGTGCGCGGGATACGGCGACAGGCGGCTACAGTACTCGTCCGTGGCGAGGTGTGCGGTACGCCGGTACCGACATTGACGATGGACATGGAAGTAGTAAGTAGCTAAGTTCAATTGCTTGATTTGAAGATCAAGGAAGTAGCTAAGTTCACCAATCATTGACATTTCAAACTCATTTGTTATCATCTTGTCGAATTCTTCACAAAAATCTTGATTGGTTGAACCGAATATGATGTCATCCACATAGATTTGGAGCACAAATAGATCCTTGCCAAGCTTCTTGGTGAAGAGAGTAGTATCAACCTTCCCCATAATGAACTCTTTAGACAGAAGGAAATCCCTCAATCTTTCATACCATGCTCTAGGTGCTTGCTTCAACCCATATAAAGCCTTCCGCAACTTGTACACATGGTTGAGCTTTTTGTCATCTTCAAAACTGGGAGGTAGCTCAACATATACTAGTTCATTGATGTATCCATTCAAGAAAGCACATCCATTTGGTATAGCTTGATGTTGTGTGCACATGCATAGGCCAATAGGATTCTTATTGCCTCTAATCTTGCAACCGGTGCATAGGTTTCTCCAAAGTAGAGACCCTCAACTTGAGTGTATTCTTGAGCTACCAATCTTGCTTTGTTTCTCACAACTATACCATCTTGGTCTTGCTTGTTTCTAAATACCCATCTTGTGCCAATCACATTGTAGTTTTTGGGTCTTTCAACTAGTTCCCAAACTTGGTTCCTAGTGAAATTGTTGAGCTCTTCATGCACAACATTGACCCAATCAACATCTTGTAAGGCTTCATCAATCTTTGTGGGCTTTATGGATGATACAAAGGAGTAGTGCTTACAAAAGGATGTCAATCTTGATATTGTTTGAACACCACTTGTAATATCACCAACAATTTGATCAATGGGGTGATCTCTTGCAATGTTAGTCGGTTGGAGGATAGGGACTTGATTGCTTGAGCTTGGTTGAGATGAACTAGCAACTTGTTAATCTTACACTTGAGAGCTACTAGCTTGCATTTGAGGTGAGTTGAGCACTTGATCTTTATCATCTTGAATATCAATCACTTGCCTAGGCCGAATATCACCAATATCCATGCTCTTCATAGCATTTGCCAATTGAGATCCACTCACATCTTCTAGATTCTCATTCTCAACTTGGGAGCCATTGGTTTCATCAAACTCAACATCATGGACCTCCTCAAGTATACCACTAGCGGAATTCCACACTCTATAGGCTTTGCTTGTGGTTGAGTAACCAAGTAAGAACCCTTCATCACACTTCTTGTCAAACTTCCCAAGTCTGTAGCATTTGCACCCAAAGACTCTAAAGTATGCAATGTTGGGCTTTCTTCCATTTAAAATCTCATATGGAGTCTTCTCCATCAATGGATGACAATATAACCGATTGCTAGAGTAGCAAGCGGTGTTGATAGCTTCGGCCCAAAAGGATTGACTCACATTGTACTCACTAAGCATAGATCTTGCCATATCAATCAATGTTCTATTCTTCCTCTTAACAAGGCCATTTGATTGTGGAGTGTACTTGGCCGAGAGTTGATGCTTGATCCCAAGCTCATCACATAGCTCTTCAACTCTTGTATTCTTGAATTCACTTCCATTGTCACTTCTCACTTTCTTGATGGTTGTTTCAAACTCATTGTGACATCTCTTGACAAAAGACTTGAATGTGTCAAATGTATCACTTTTGTCATTGAAAAAGAATACCCAAGTATATCTTGTAAGATCATCCACTATCACAAAGCCATATTTGTTGCCTCTAATACTAGTGTATGTTGTTGGTCCAAATATATCCATGTGCAACAACTCAAATGCTCTACTAGTGCTCATCATGCCCTTCTTTGGATGGGTGTTACCAACTTGTTTGCCGGCTTGACAAGAGCTAGAAAGTTTTTCATTCTCAAACACAACATCTTTCAAGCCTCTTACTAAGTCATGCTTGATCAATCTATTCAATTGCTCCATCCCAACATGACCAAGCCTTCTATGCCATAACCAACCCATACTTGATTTGGTGAGCAAGCAAGTTGACAATTGAGCTTCACTAGCATTGAAATCAACTAGGTAGAGGTTCTCATATCTAAAGCCTTTGAAGATCAAGCTTGAACCATCTACACTAATGATCTCTGCATCATCTATTCCAAATATGCATTTGAATCCAAGATCACACAATTGAGCTACCGATAGCAAATTGAAGTTCAAGCTCTCAACTAGCAAGACATTTGATATGCTCAAGTCATTGGATATTGCAATCTTACCAAGATCCTTGACCTTGCCCTTGCCATTATCACCAAATGTAATACTATCAATGCCATCATTGGTGTTGGAGTTGATTGATTTGAACATTCTAGAATCCCCGGTCATGTGTTGAGTGCACCCACTATCAGACACCCAATGCCTTCCTCCGGCTTTGTAATTGACCTACAAAACAAATTAGTTTCTTTTAGGTACCCATACTTGTTTTGGTCCTCCAAAGTTAGTGACCAAGGATTTTGGTACCCAAATAGCCTTCTTCTTTGGGCCAACTATGGATGTGCCAACATACTTAGCCATGATACCTTTAGCACTTTTGGTAAGCATATAACATGAATCAAAGTGCATAGAGGTAGCTTTAGCAAACTTGGTTTGGCTCATGTTAAGTTTGCAATATTGGTCTACATGTCCTACTTGCTTGCATTTTGTGCAAAACCGGCCATTGCTCCTCACAAAGCTAGGCTTAGGAGTGACAAAGGCCGACTTGCCCTTCTTAGGGGTATAGCCCAAACCCTCTTTGTAATGAGAGAATCTTTGGCTACCCAAACACTTTAGCAAGCGAGCATCTCCACAATATGCCTTACCCAAAGCATGAGTGAGTTCATTACATCATTTTTCAATTTTTCATTTTCAATCACTAGTGTAGCATCATCCTTTGAGCTATCACTAGTAGATGTGCAAGTGGAGGTGCTACATTGTGTTTCGGTTGGGGCAACAATGATAGGAGTGAAAATGATTCATCTAGAATATCACAAGTTACTCCAACATTTGCCTCAAGGTTTTGTATTTTTTGGGCAAACAACCAAGAAACCGGTTTGAGAAGTCTTCACCTTGACCTTCTCACCCAAGCTCTTGAGATCATTGATGATTACTTGGAGCCTATGGAACATCTCCGGGATGGACTCATCATCCTTCATCTTGAAGTGAGATAGCTTGTCATTGAGCATGTACAACTTGGCATTCTTTACCGTTGAAGTGCCTTCATAAGTATCTTCTAGTCTCTTCCACACTTCACTTGCCTTCTCAAGATCTTTGATTTGCTCAAACACTTTTGAGTCAATGCCATTGTAGATCATATTGAGAGCCATTGTGTTGCATTGTCGGTTCTCTTGCTCTTTTGGTGTGGGAGCGGCTTCATCAAGAATGAAAAAGTCATGTTCGGTCACACTCCACACCTTCTCATGTATTGAGCCTAGATGCATCTTCATCTTCCTCTTCCAATAATCAAAGGAAGTGCCATCAAACATTGGTGGTTTGCTTCCCATATGGTTGAATGATATTTGAGCCATCTCTTAACACCAAAGGTTGTTAAGCCTTGATAATATGGTGACCACGGCTCCGATACCACTTGAAAGGTCCTGGATGGCTAGAGGGGGGGGGGGGGTGAATAGCCTAATAAAAATTCTACAAATCAGTAGAGCAAAAGGTTAGATAACACTTAAGCGAAGCTTTTTGCTCTAGCTCTACTTGGGGTGCAAAGCCACCTATCCAAAGAAATTCTAGTTAACTAAGTGCTTATCAATAAATAGCAAGAACCTAAAGCACTTAGCACAAGCTAGTGGGAACAACTACTAAAGAGGCTAACTAGCAAGCTAACTAGACAAGATATGTGTTGACACAAAAAGCGTCAGGATCTGCGAACACCTCGGGCTTATACCCGAATTCGATATCTAAAGGTGTGCCAGTCGATTTGACCAGTTAATCGACAAGGACGATAACTAGAACAAGATTGAATAAGGCTCAACCTTGATCAGGATAACTAGAGCAGAGCTGAACGAGACAACGGCGATGCGCCCAGATATCAAGGCTCAGATTACTCCCACGCGGAACTTGCAAGGGTTGACGGAGATCGAAGAGATGCGGCCCGTCGAAGCTTGAAGAACTCGTAAGGTAAGTCTAATGCGATAAAAAGTAGAGTTGCTAAAAAAGTAAATAAGAGTAATAGATTTGTTTTGATATATGATTGATATCTTTTTCACGTGGCCCTTGGGCACATATTTATACTCCCGCATGGGGAGTTGTACATGGATACGACTCATACCTTCCTAAACAAACACTATATTCTTAGGGAAATAACTGACTCGCGCAGGAGTCGGACCCAAATAATAATAATCTTTTCCTAAACAGATTCCTCTATTATTAAGGAAATAAAACGACTCGTACAAGAGTCGGACTCAAACTCCTATTACAATACTGGTATAATAACACCAGTTTCCTTATCTATCTTCTTCGAGAAAACCTTCCATCGGCAGATTCATTTAATCTGCAATTTCCTTCTAACGTCATCGGTAATCTTCTACTGACATCAGTTCCCTTATTCTACTTCCATCAGCAACGTCCCCTCATCGGCAATATGCTTCAATCGGTAACTCTTCACTCCTGAACCTGCTTTTACCAACCAACTTATCGGCAAAAATCATCCACTTTCCATCGGCAATAAACTTATCTCATTTTTAGCACACTCTCATCGGTAATCTCAACCGATGACCTTCTGATGCTGATAGAAAACGGCTACCAACCAATGTAAGTCTTAGCTCATTTGACACATGCCGAAAAACGGTGTCAACACATGCCCCCAATTTTGGAGCGTAAAATATTTTACATTGAAATATTTTTACCCCCGTCTTCAAACCTTCTCCGGCGCTCCCAAGAGTCCTCCGGCTTCCTCAAGAACTCGGGCGATCAACGACAACTTCTTATCCCTTCGGAAGGCGTAATTCCTACAAGAACTCCTTCTGCTCCAATGGCGATCAACTTTGACGTTTCCGCGGTAAATCTTTTCCCTTCTCAATCTGCCTCCCACAATTTTTCGTTCTACGCCGCTCCGTAATTTTTTCTTTCTTCCCCTTTTTACTGTTTGAACCCTAGGAACTGCGCAACAAGATAGTGACCCCCCTCGATCAATCACATTTCCACTGTCTGGGTCCAATGGGAAACGCAGATCCCACCAATTTGATCAATGCAGAGACCAATCACATTCCTTTCAGATCCGAGTGTTTTAGTCTAGGGTTGTGGAAAGATGCTTTCCGTTCATGGCCCAAACCCACCAAGGGGTGGAAGAACTGGTACCTCAGAATGATCAGAACACAACAAGTTTACTAGGCAGAGCGCAGTCTAGAACAATGCATTAGGCTTTCTATTGCCGATATGGCAAAGAATGAAAACATGATGATGGCCGCTTCTTATTTCTGGTCCGATACAATGAACGCGTTCTTATTCAGACACGGACCAGCCACTCCCACACTTGCCGATGTGCATATGCTTACTGGCCTTGACGTCTTCACTGCCAATCCTTCCAATCTCTTCCGCAGAAAGCCTGATCATCGGGTAACCACCCGTAACATCGGCGGTTGGACTGGATACATCCAAGAAAACTAGAAGACTGGATCGGTATGCCAGAGGGAACATGTCATTTTCCTGAATATGTGGCTGGAAAAGTTCATCTTCTACGGCAGAACAGTTGGACCTACCACTACATACCTCCCCTTAGCAGAGCTCTTAGCAGATGGATCAAGACTTCCCCTTGGCTGATACCTCCTTGGCTCAGTCTACCACCTCCTTCACCAGGTATCAAGGAAGCTATTGTTAGGCGAACCCATCGGCAACTTTGGAGGTCCTTGGTGGTTTATCAACATGTGGCTGAATGCCCATATGCATAAGATCCTCTGTTTGATTTATTTAGCCAACAATTCCCAAGAGACACATCGGATGAATATGAGTTTGATGATGATGAATCGGCAACCCGTCTCCCACTCAACTTCGGTGAGGCTATGATAGTGCTGCCAGGGACCGATGCCAACGTAGGTCAATTTGGCATGTTCTTCCAAAGATTCTACTGCGGGATCCCGGCTGCAGAACGGGTTTGGTGGCCCTATATTGGCGAACATAACCGATTTCCACTCTCCTTCAACCTCATCGATGGAAATATCCCAGAGAATGAAATAATCATGAAGGCCACCATCATCCCCCGGGCCATTCCAGCCAACATTTTTGGAACCGGGAAGAACTCTCCTGCATCTTATGAGTTTTACTATCCCTCGGCAGCAACCAGACAATTAGCATTCGGCCAATTGCCGATCAAGTTCTGCTACGCTAATGTAATCAAACCAAGAGAAGTCATTTCCAGTGCCATAGACTGGAATAGGATTGTCAATCTCTCTCCCCATGCAGATACATCAAACATTGATTTATCTTCTTGGGCACCAACATCCTTCATCACGGAGTCATACAAATCCTAGTGGCAAGAATGGAAAAATCAACTATTCCCCAAGTCGTCGCATTACTATCGGCATTTGATCGACGTCGATCACATCATTCCCGATGATGCAGTAAGTTCTTCATTCTAATGCATTTCTTACTATTTACTTCTACTATCGACATTTGACCCTCTTTTACTAACAGGTTGACGATCCAATCCCTTGAACGAGCAAGAGCGGCAAGCACTTCAATTTTTGAATGATGAACCCCATATCAATCGTCGGCAACAAGGCTCCTACGTCGGCTGCTTTTACCCCTCAAAGGGCACCCAAGGTCACCCTCAAGCCCAGGCCGACACCAGCTAGGACCACCGCTACTCCATCGGTCGCTGTCGCCATCTTGGCGCAAGCTTTCACAGTAAGTCCTTCTCGCATTTATACCGATCACAAACTCTCATCGGCAACATTCACTTTATCTAACTTGCACCAAATATCTTTTACAGGCAACGAGCTCATCGACAGCTGCTCCAAATATACAAGCTTCTCCGACTCGTGCTACCGATGCCCCCCAAGTTTCGCAACTGAAACGCGTCGGTTCACCAAGTGCTGTCCCCAAGAAGAAAAAGAAGCGCTTGAAACTGGCTACTCCCGTGTCACCCATCCCTGTTGATACTCCAACACCAGAATCAACATCGGCGACTACCCCTGATCAACCATCGGCTGAGATTCCCGACCAGGGAACAATACCGTCACCACATGAGTTAGGTGAAACAATAGGAACAACATCGGCATCAGTACCATATCAGCACCAGATGAAACTCTTGACCAAGGGACGATACCACTGTTGCAAGAGCCGGCTGCACCATCGATTCCATCAACTTCTGCACCGGTTTCTGCTCCCCAACCGGCTCCATCAGCTTCCGCCGATACCCCGCTGCAAGAGACAGCCCCTGCTCTTGATACGACATCGGTTGGAATCCCAGCTCAAGAGGCGGAACCGGTGTCACATGAACCAGCTACCATAGCAACAGACACGTCATTGGTTCCAGCACCAGCTACTACTATGGAAGAGGGTACACCGGCAACTGCTACCGATGGAGATGCTGCTGCACAAGCTACTTCGCCGAACCAGATGCGAGAGATCCGTATGAAGATGGTAAGCCACTTAACTTATAATACAAATTTGGGATCGGCAAACCCTAATCCTTTGCTTTTCAGGCTCAAGACTCTCCGAACAGTCTGTTCTCCTTCGCCGTCGACATCCCAGAAGATGGTGAAGAAGAGATTTCCACTCAAGCCTCAATCACGGTATCGGCAGAATTGAAGGCCAAACTTGAAGCATTGCTCCTTCTACTGCAACAAGATACTTCGCAATTAGTCCAAGATTCTAGCGCAGCAAAAGCAGCCTTCAAGGAAATCCAAGATCAACTGCCTGTCGATATTGAAGAGACACTCTTCCAAGCGGCATTCCTCGAGAGTCGGCAGCTCCAATACCGAAGGGCTTCACGTCGCATTGCCGAAAGAGCTGCTCGGGCGGGATTTGAAGAAGAAATACTCAAGTTCAAACAAGTCGCTGATGAAAAGCACAAGGACATCGGCTGTCTAGAAGCTTCCAGCATTGACCTTGAACAAGAAATTTCCCGTCTATCGGCAAAGAAGGAGAATCTATTAGCAGAGCTGAAACAAGTTGATGAAGCTTTAAGTTCAGTTAACCAGAAGAAAACTCAACTTCCCAACGCCACCAAGATCTTGCAACAAGAGAGAGATGCTGCTGCTCGCGAGGCTCTGACGTTGAGGAAGAAAGTCAAACCAGTAGAAGGTACTGCCGATGACGACGCCAAGGAAGTGGAGGAAGTGGACCAGATTCGCCTGCGTGCGATATCATCCATCCAATCCTTGTTGTAATCTATTGTAACCCATCATGTCGGCAATTTGCAAACCTTGACATTTGATTTTGCATGTAATATAACGTTAACACGCCTTCTGCCGATATTCTGTATGATTGTTATCTTATCGGCACTTATACTTTGTGTTGCTTCATGCATCTACCCAGATACTAGGATAATACTTCTTTAAATATTTACCGTTGATTGCTCTGGGAAACGCAACCCCTTCAAGGGTCTCCAAAAGATAGGCATTACCAGGAACTGACCGATTTATCCAAAACGGACCCTCCCAATTAGGAGATCATTTTCCAAACATAGAACTCTTAGTCCCAATCGGCAAAATCAGCTTCCACACCAGATCACCATTGCCAAACTCTTTTACCTTGACTTTCTTGTCATACCATCTGGCAACTCTTTTCTTATTCTCTTCAATACTAATCAAAGCCCTCAATCGATGACTCGCCAGATCCTCTAACTCATTCTTCATAAGAGTACCATACTCATCGGCCGTCAACTGATCTTGAGAAGACAATCGCCTAGAACTAGTTTTAATCTGCCAAGGCAAGACAACATCATGCCCATAAACCAACTGATACGGCAAAACCTTAGTTGCACCATGACATGCCATCCGATATAACCATAGAGCTTCATTCAACACCATATGCCACCTTCTAGGGTTTTCTTGAATCTTGCGTTTGATAAGTTTAATAACTCCCTTATTAGTTGCTTCAGCCTGACCGCTAGCTTGAGCATAATAAGGAGAAGAGTTTAATACCTTGAAACCCATACCAATAGCAAACTCATCAAACTCTCCCGACATGAACATAGTTTCTTGATCGGTAGTGATAGTCTGAGGGATACCAAATCGGTAAACAATATGCTCTTTCACAAAATCTATCATGTTTGCCGATGTCACCTTCTTCAACGGAATGACTTCAACCCACTTCGTGAAATAATCAGTAGCAACAAGTATAAACTTATGCCCTTTGCTTGATGGTGGATAAATTTGACCGATGAGATCAATAGCCCATCCTCTAAACGGCCAAGGCTTGATTATGGGATTCATTGCTGATGCAGGCGCCCTCTGGACATTACCAAACTTCTGACAATCTTGGCACCCTTTAAAGTAATTGAAGCAATCTTCAAGAATCGTTGGCCAATAATACCCATTCCGCCTAATCATCCACTTCATCTTAAACGCCGATTGATGTGCTCCACACACTCCATGAATTTCGCCCATTAACTCTTTCGATTCTTCTGTACTAAGGCATCTGAGCAAAACTCCATCAATGGCCCGATAATACAATTCATCATCAAGGAGCACATATTTGGTAGCTTGAAACCTTAACCGCCTCCCAACCTTTATAGACGGATTTCTTAAGTAATCAGCAATTTCCTTCCTCCAGTCATCGGCAACCGTTACCGATGTCATTACTCCTTGAATTGGCTGATACCCTGAAGCACACTGCGCTAACTGATTAGCCTCTTCATTATGCAACCTGGGAATATGCTCAAGGCGGTATTCTTTGAATTCTTTTAATAACGGTAAACATCTCTCATGGTGTGCAATTAACACTTCACTTCGGCATTCATATATCCCAATTAATTGATTGATCACCAACATAGAATCGCCAAAGACTTCGACGGCATCGGCACACACTTCCCTGAGTAACTCCAATCCTTTTATTAAAGCCTGATACTCAGCCTGATTGTTTGTCGACGTAGCAACAATCGACAACGAAACTTCATATTTCTGTCCTCGGGGTGAAATTAAGAGAACACCGATACCAGCCCCCTCTTTACATGTAGACCCATCAAAGAACAAAGTCCAAGGAGCAATCTCTACAGAGCTTATCACATTGCAATGCTGAGTAACAAAATTGGCCATCACCTGACCTTTAACTACCTTAGCCGATTCATACCTTAGATCAAATTCTGAAAGTGCTAGAATCCATTTGCCGATTCTCCCACTTAATATCGGCATCGACAACATATACTTAACCACATCATCTCTGCAGATAACAGTGCATTCGGCCGACAATAAATAATGCCTTAATTTTATGCAAGAGAAATATAAACATAAACATAATTTTTCTATGGCCAAATACCTTGTTTCAGCATCTACCAGCCTTCTGCTCAAATAATAAATCACATGTTCTTTCCCTTCAAATTCTTGGATTAAGGCTGATCCGATAACGCCGTCATCGGCAGACAAATACAACCTGAAAGGCTTCCCGTGTTGAGGTGGAACTAAAATCGGAGGGTTTACCAAATATTTCTTAATCTCTTCCAAGGCTAACTGCTGTTCCTCTTTCCACGTAAACTCTTGATCAACTTTCAGCTTTAACAATGGGCTAAAAGTTTTAATTTTACCAGACAAGTTGGATATGAATCTCCTAATAAAATTAATTTTGCCGATCAAAGATTGCAACTCAGTCTTATTGGTAGGAGCAACTATTTTGTTTATTGCATCAATAGATTTCCTGCCGATCTCTATACCTCTCTGATGTACCATGAAACCCAGAAATTGACCTGCCGATACTCCAAACGCAGACTTATTAGGATTCATCTTTAACCCATGTTTCCTTATGCATTCTAGGATCTTTCGTAAATCGGCGAGATGCTTCTCAAAATTTCCAGACTTGACCACCACATCGTCAATATAGATTTCAACTATCGTGCCGATGTACTTATGAAAAATAAAATTCATTGCTCTCTGGTAAGTAGCACCGGCATTCTTCAAGCCAAAAGTCATTACAACCCACTCAAATAAACCGACATGACCTGGACATCTAAAAACAATCTTGGATATGTCTTCTTCAACCATGAATATTTTATTATATCTAGCATTACCATCCATGAAACTAATGATTTGATGTCCAGCAGCAGCATCAACCAGCAGATCGGCAACGGGCATCGGATAACCATCCATCGGCGTAGCCTTATTGAGATTCCTGAAATCAATGCAAACACATAGTTTTCCATTTTTCTTATACACATGAACCACATTAGAAATCCATTCGGCATATCGGCATTGCCGAATAAATCCAGCTTCAATTAACTTTGTAATCTCAGCTTTAATGTCGGGTAAGATAATAGGGTTGCATCAGTGTGCTGGTTGCTGATAAGGTTGGAAATTAGACTTAATAAGTAATCGATGTTCAACTATTGATCGGTCCAAACCAGGCATCTCTGTATAATCCCAAGCAAAACAATCTTTGTATTTCTTTAATAAATCACTCAACTGTTGTTCACATTGGGAATCTAACTTAGCACTAATGAAAGTTGGCCTGGGCCTACTGCCATCGCCGATATCTATCTCTAGTAAATCATCGGCGGATGTGAACCCCTGCCCCAGTTTTCCATCATCGGCGAATCGATCCATTAAAACTCTTTTTCAGGACCGACTGCTTGGATCGGTGTAATGTAGTAATCGGCAACTTTGAGGAACTCCGTGTCCCAAGCTTCACCTGATATGCACCTGATTTGCTCATAAGTTTCTGATTTTGCCGATGCAACAACTGACGGAGTTTCACTCCGGACGACTTCAATCTTGTCTCCAACCCATTGTACGGGGCTTTGGTGCATTGTAGAAGGAATGTAGCAATTAGCATGGATCCAATCCCTTCCTAGGAGCAAGTTGTAGGTACCTTTGCCACTGATCACGAAAAATGTTGTCGGCAAAGTTTTACTGCCGATGTTTAATTCAACACATACGGCTCCCATAGCTGGCGACACATTGCCTTCAAAATCTTTAAGTTTCATGTCCGTCTTGACTAAGTCTTGGTCACCTTTCCTAAGTTTCCTGAACATGACATATGGCATTATATTGATTGATGCTCCACCGTCTACCAGCATCTTCGTCACAGGCTGTCCATCTACTTTACCTTTGATGAACAGAGCTCTTAAGTGTTGCCTTTCATCATCGGCAGGCTTTTCAGAGATAGCTATAATCGGATCTAACACCAACTGTGCCATCTCAGCAGCTTCTTCCTCGGCATCGACAGGTGCCATGAATTCCATCGGCAATATGACAACCATATTGGTTTCTGCCGATGGATCCCTATCCTTGCGCTTTGGCCTCCACTGCTTGACTGGAGACTTTTCCCTTGAAGGATTTTCACTCTCATATAAATCTCCTTGGTGTTCACGCTGAATCCTTCTTTTCTGAGTCTTTGTCAGACCTTTGGGCACCATTGAGGAAGCTTAGTTTTCCAAACAGGCTGGTACTGTTTTTCACCGCTTGTATCAGCACCACGCCTTATGTTTGGATCTCTAGAGAATATCTCCTCATCGGGTACTCTTGCATTGGCCATTTCCTCGAGCTCCTCCTGACTAACGCGCCTGCCAAGTCTATCATGTGCGCTGAGTTTGCCCCCCAGCCGATCATGCGCTGATTTCTTCTCTTTGATCGGCGTGTGATAGCTTGATGCCCGATCATCAAAACAGGGTTTCTTTTCTGACCAATTGGCAGGATAGTATCCATTGCATTCAGGGCAATTATCGGCAGTAGGTAATTTAATACCTTCTTCCTTGCAATGAATGAAGAAGGGACACCTCCAATGGTATTTATGCCGAAGCCACTCTTGACGCCTCTCTTCCTCCTGCCACCGATATCATTCTTCCCGCGATTGCCGATAATCTTGTCTTGGCCGCCTATGCGTGATTATAACACCAGGAGCCCTCTTGGCATTACTGCTTTCATCGGCAACTCTCTTGCCCTTTCTGTCATCGGAAAACTTCTTCACATCACGCTCAGCTACCTGATGGTCTGGATCTACCGATGCATTCTTCCTGGCAGCTTCTGATATTAACACTTTAGTTTTTTCAGTAGTTTCGACCATGTTATTTGGAAATGGATGCTGATCGATCTTCATCGGCTTCTGGGCTTTAGAATTTTCAAACTTAATTCACCCAGATTCGATTTCTGACTGCAACAGCTGCCTAAATACTTTGCAATCATTGGTACCGTGTGAAGTCGCATTGTGCCACTTGCAATACCTGATCTTTCTGAGCTCTTCGGCCGATGGAATTACCTGGTTAGGCGCCAACTTGATCCGCCCTTCTTGAAGCAATAGGTCAAACATCCTATCGGCCTTGGTGATATCAAAGGAGAACCTCTCAGCTTCTTTTGGGTTGAACGAACAAGATACCGACTTCTTATCTTTCACCCATTCAGCATCGCCAATACTTAGTTATTCGTCTAACTCAGAACCTTCTTCTTGTCCAATAAAGGACACCTTCCTGTTCCAAGTCTTCCTAGGCTTGAAAAGTTTAACGTCTTGATCGGCAATTCTCTGCACAAGATGACTTAAACTTTCAAACTCCTAAGATGCATATTTATCTTTGATATGCGGCAGCAATCCTTGGAAGGCCAAATCCGCCAATTGCCAATCATCAAACACCAAGCTGTAGCACTTATTCTTCACATCTTGCAGCCTTTGGACGAAGTTTTCTACCGATTCGTCATTACGCTGCCTCAGCTTAACCAAATCAGTAATCTTCTTCTCATGTACGCCGGCGAAGAAGTATTTATGAAACTGCCTCTCCAAATCAGCCCAAGTGATCACAGAATTTGGAGGCAGTGAAATGAACCATGTGAATGCCGATCTAGACAATGATGACGAGAATAATCTCACCCTTAGTTCAGCTCGGCTAGCTGCTTCCCCACACTGGATAATGAAGCGGTTGATATGCTCCATCGTGGATGTATCATCTTGGCCAGAAAACTTTGTAAAATCAGGCACCTTGTACCGATTTGGGAGAGGAATTAAGTCATATGCCGGAGGATACGGCGTCCGATAAGAATTAAGTCATAATGCCTTATTGCTCTTTCATCACTTTGGCAATCTTATCGGCCCAATACGCATCCTGTTCTTGCCGACTCATTGGCTGATTGTTGACTGGTGGAGTCGGCTGATGCGCCCCTTCAGGTCTTGGTGGAAGATGATTCGGAGCAGTTGGCATGGGCGCAGCACCAGTCATCTGAACATTATGCATCGGCTGACTCACCAATGAATAACTTTGCACACTCACTGGGTTATGCTGTGGCATCATACCCATCGGTTGATGCACCGATGCTCCACTCTGAGTGTTTGCTGGGCCTCCATAATGATACATTAGCATGCCAGGTTGTTGAACCGACGGCTGATTGGTCCATCCAGGATTATAAATCATCAACATGTGACTTACCGATGACTGATAGCTAACTGGCGCCTGTTGCTCCTGTACCTTGGAGTAATCAACAAATTGGTTACCTTGATGTGCTAGTACTCCAGCTTGAGGATTTACCACCATAGGTTGACTCCCAGTTGCTATACTGTGTTGCATCGGCACAGGATTTACCGATGGTGGCATTAGAGGTACTTTAGGAATCACCACCTGGAGATCTTCTGATGGCATTTGCACAGTTGGAGAAGACGTGGAGTAATGCATCATAGGGATTACCGGCTGTGATTGCATTGTCGATGCCACAGAGCCCTTCCAAGCTGAACTATCTCCTTGCACCAGACTGGAACCAGTAGATAGATTTGGAGACATACCATATCCCCACCAGTTGGCGGGAGCTGGATGATTCTAGATAGTAGGTCCTGACATTGCCGACGCCACTGGATCTGTACTAAGCTTGTGACGCTTTTAGGACTTGATTTTGGTGGTGTAGCCACATCGGCAGATGGATCCACAGGAGTGGAAGACGCCATTGGAGTTGCCGATGGGTTTATAGATGCGGATCCAGGTTGATGATACACTGGACCAACATACTAAGGTGCCTGTCCTTCTTTGAAAGATTGCATAACAACATTGTACACAGTATTGGACAACACATTGGAGTGGCTGATTAACGTATGATTCAATGCAGAATTAACCATCCCTTGTAATTTACCAGGATTGGTGTCGAAAGTGACCTGCCGCGGCAACGGCGGATCTTGCTTCTGGATGGCTTCCCTGCTCCTGTTGAGGCTGAAGGACTTCAGATATAACTGCTTGTACTCCTCCATAGCCCGCTCCATAGCCAACTTCTGATCATATTTCAGATCAGCTTCGGAGACTTCGATGACGTTCCTCGGATTGACGTCGGTATGATCACCCATAGGAGATGTATAATTGGTCCCACTAGATTTGCCAAAAGAGGTGTTGACACAAAAAGCGTCAGGATCTGCGAACACCTCGGGTTTATACCCGAATTCGATATCCAAAGGTGTGTCAGTCGATTTTACCAGTTAATCGACAAGGACGATAACTAGAACAAGATTGAATAAGGCTCAACCTTGATCAGGATAACTAGAGCAGAGCTGAACGAGACAACGGCGATGCGCCCAGATGTCAAGGCTCAGATTACTCCCACGCGGAACTTGCAAGGGTTGACGGAGATCGAAGAGATGCAGCCCGTCGAAGCTTGAAGAACTCGTAAGCTAAGTCTAATGCGATAAAAAGTAGAGTTGCTGAAACAGTAAATAAGAGTAATAGATTTGTTTTGATATATGATTGATATCTTTTTCACGTGGCCCTTGGGCACATATTTATACTCCGGCATAGGGAGTTGTACATGGATACGACTCATACCTTCCTAAACAAACACTCTATTCTTAGGGAAATAACTGACTCGCGCAGGAGTCGGACCAAAATAATAATAATCTTTTCCTAAAGAGACTCCTCTATTATTAAGGAAATAAAACGACTCGTACAAGAGTCGGACTCAAACTCCTATCACAATACTGGTATAATAACACCAGTTTCCTTATCTATCTTCTTCGACGAAACCTTCCATCGGCAGATTCATTTAATCTGCAATTTCCTTCTAATGCCATCGGTAATCTTCTACTGACATAAGTTCCCTTATTCTACTTCCATCAGTAACGTCCCCTCATCGGCAATATGCTTCAATCGGTAACTCTTCACTCCTGAACCTGCTTTTACCAACCAACTTATCGGCAAAAATCATCCAGTTTCCATCGGCAACAAACTTATCTCATTTGCAGCACACTCTCATCGGTAATCTCAACCGATGACCTTCTGATGCCGATAGAAAACGGCTACCGACCAATGCAAGTCTTAGCTCATTTGACACATGCCGAAAAACGGTGTCAACAATATGAGAGAGTAAATACAAGAGAGGAGGTGATTGCTATACCGATGCCTTGTGATGTATGGATGTCAATAGGAAGAACCAATCATAAAGAATACCAAAGAGTAGCCGGGAGACAAGATGACAATCGATTTTTCTTCCGAGGTTCACTTGGTTGCCACCAAGCTAGTCCCCGTTGTGTCGACTACTCAAGTGGTGATTCGGTGGCTAATAGGCAATGACAAGCCTAGCCCACTAACTCAGGCGCCACAAGAATCCACCCAAATGTGAGTAACTCAATGACACGAGCAATCCACTAGAGTTACCCTTTGGCTCTCCGCCGAGGTGGGTACAAGCCCTCTCACAATCACCGAAGTCGGCCGCAAACAATCACCAATTGCGCCGCAACTTCTCCACAATCGCCAAGCCGTCTAGGTGTTGGTAAACACCAAGAATAACAAGAAATCACGCGGTGATGACGATGACCAAGTGCCACTAAGATGCAATGCAATGATCAATGCACTTGGATCACTCAAACTCTCACAAATATGCAACAAGAGTGAAGAGAGTGAGTTGGGGGCTATCTCAAGCAAGCACAGGTATGTCAAATGAATGGGAGGTGCAAGAGTAAGCCCAAGAGGCTGGCCAAAACATATAAATAGCCATCACCATGGAACTAGCCGTTTTGCCCCTTGATCACAGCCTTCTGCGCCAGTCCGGACGCAAGATGCACAGGGGGTCCGGACCAACGCGCATGCGTCCGGACCCTCTGCCGACTTGAATTCGCCCGTTGGCGCCCTTCTCTGTGCCTGCTGCGTGACTCCGGACGCAGGGAACAATAGAGTCCGGACCCGCATCTTCTTGTGTCTAGATCCAACTCAGAGAGGTTCCAGAGAGCTCCTTAGCTCCGGTCCTGCGTCCGGTCTCTTGCGTCCGGACACACTTTAGCGTCCGGATAAATACATCCAGAGGAGTCCAGAGAGCGCCGAGGTCCGGACCCGAGACCGGAGTCAGCGTCCGGACTCTCTTTAGCGTCCGGATCTCCTGTCCAGAGAGGCTGAGGCCTAGGGTATGCCTCCGGTCGCATGACGAATGGTCTGGACGGCCTTTTGCCTGCGTCCGGACCCTGCGTCCGGAGCCCTTTTCAGTGCCAGACCGAGCCTTCTCTTCTTTTCCAAGTCTTCAAGTGCTAACACCTTATGATCCAAACCTTGTTCAGCTGTGTTAGCCTTTGTAACATATATTTCTTGGATTATATTTAGTTCTTTGTGTCACTTAGGTTCATTTTAGATATGCAATGCAAATGACCTAGTGGCACATGATAACCGTAATCAAAACAAGTTTTCCCTTCTTAATAGTACGGCTATCTATAGTGTCTTGATCACTAAACCAAAAATGGCCCTATGATATACCTTTGCCTTGAGCCCATTTTGTTTTTCTCTTTCTTCTTTTCCTTAGTCCATGAAGCACTTGATTCACCATGATCATCCATATAGCTCCATGTTCCAAGGTGGACCACCCTATCTTGATCATACACTTAGTTCAAGGGTTAGTCCATAGGTTTCATCAATTAACCAAAACCAAACAAGGTCTTTCAATCTTCCCCTTTTTGGTAATTGATGACAACCTTTTCACAAATGAATATATATGATGAAAATTTCAACTTTGGTAGTATTAGCTCCCCCTACATATGTGATATATGGGTTTGGTTCATTTTGATCACATATGCATGAATAGGAATTGTGGGAGAGTGAATGCTACCAAATGATGCTAAGGTGTGTAGGATGGACCTTTGAAGCGTGATACCAATCGGAGTGCAATATTATAACATCCTTAGCACCATGGTTAGCTAGATACCATAAAAAACACTAGAAACCTAGTGAGATCAACATTAGAAGCAAGGTTTCTATATACCAATTGAAAGAACAAGGTTCTAGCTTACCAACCTATGCATGCTAGTTAGCAAAACATCATATGAATCCTATAACTAGCATACACCACACAAGCATGTCATGAATGTAAATACATATGCAAGCAAGCACTTATGAGTGCACAAAGATATGCAACAACTTTATTCATAGGCTTGCTCCCCCTACTTGTGTGCTTTCATTTTCAAAATCTTCAAAAATATTTTTCTTTGTCTTACTACTTACTTCTCCCCCTTTGTCATCTATTATCATAAAAGATGTGCTCAAAAGTTTGATTATTGGAGAGAAGCTTAGTTGTGGTTCAATCTAGATTACTTGCCCCCCAGCTATTTAACTCGGTTTATACCATGGACAAGCTTGTTCACACATCCTAGAATGGTTATCTTGCCCATGTTGAGCTAAATATTTGAACTTCATGATCTAGATCAAACACTAGGATTGCAAGCCCACAAATATGTCATATGCTACCACTAGATCATATTGAGCAAAGAAGCAATAGTGGTACCATATAAGCATCAAATCATTTGATTTTCATGAATGATCCTAATGAATTGATGTCTAGATGCACTAACAAGTCCTAATAATGGATGAATGACATGTCAATCAACTTTTACCTTGCATAGCTTGAAGGAGAGGCATGTCATATATGGGGGGGATGCATCAACACATATTTGAGAAGTCAAGAATGTTCAACTCATTTCTTAGCTTGCAAAACCTCTTCTCATCAAGTGGCTTGGTGAATATGTCGGCAAGTTGATCATCGGTGCCAACACTTGTGATTTTGATATCACCTTTTAGTTGATGGTCTCTTATGAAGTGGTGCCTCACATCAATGTGCTTGGTTCTTGAATGTTGAACCAGATTGTTGGTTAGCTTCACCGCACTTTCATTGTCACATAGCAATGACACTTGCTTGAATTTGATTCCAAGGTCATCCAAAGTTGCTTTCATCCAAAACAATTGAGCACAACAGCTACCCGCACTTATGTATTCGGCTTCGGCGGTAGAGAGTGCAACACTATTTTGCTTCTTTGATGACCAAGATATAAGTGACATGA
The DNA here is from genome assembly GCA_022036555.1 of Microstegium vimineum. Classification (NCBI taxonomy): domain Eukaryota; kingdom Viridiplantae; phylum Streptophyta; class Magnoliopsida; order Poales; family Poaceae; genus Microstegium; species Microstegium vimineum. Next base: position 43,446,282 of record CM039135.1, read on the forward strand.
CTAGCATTTGACATGTTCCCGATGTGCTCTTTCTATCAATCTTGCATCCCGCATAGTCGGAGTCCGAATATCCAATTAGCTCAAAGTTTGACCCCTTGGGATACCACAATCCAACATCTTGTGTATGCTTCAAGTACCTCAATATTCTCTTTGTAGCCTTCAAGTGACTTTCTCTTGGAGAGGCTTGGAATATTGCACACATGCATACACTAAACATCACATCCGACCTAGAAGCGGTCACATAGAGTAGGCTTCCAATCATAGACTGATACAACTTTTGATCCACCATGTTTCCACTAGCATCACTATCCAAATGTCCATTAGTGCCCATAGGAGTGCTAATGCCTTTTGAATCTTCTAAGCCAAACTTCTTCATCATATCCTTGATGTACATGCCTTGACTCACAAAGGTGCCATTCTTCAATTGCTTGATTTGAAGACCAAGGAAGTAGCTAAGTTCACCAATCATTGGCATTTCAAACTCATTTGCCATCATCTTGCCGAATTCTTCACAAAAATCTTGATTGGTTGAACCGAATATGATGTCATCCACATAGATTTGGAGCACAAATAGATCCTTGCCAAGCTTCTTGGTGAAGAGAGTAGTATCAACCTTCCCCATAATGAACCCTTTAGATAGAAGGAAATCCCTCAATCTTTCATACCATGCTCTAGGTGCTTGCTTCAACCCATATAAAGCCTTCCGTAACTTGTACACATGGTTGGGCTTCTTGTCATCTTCAAAACTGGGAGGTAGCTCAACATATACTAGTTCATTGATGTATCCATTCAAGAAAGCACTCTTCACATCCATTTGGTATAGCTTGATGTTGTGTGCACATGCATAGGCCAATAGGATTCTTATTGCCTCTAATCTTGCAACCGGTGCATAGGTTTCTCCAAAGTAGAGACCCTCAACTTGAGTGTATCCTTGAGCTACCAATCTTGCTTTGTTTCTCACAACTATACCATCTTGGTCTTGCTTGTTTCTAAATACCCATCTTGTGCCAATCACATTGTAGTTTTTGGGTCTTTCAACTAGTTCCCAAACTTGGTTCCTAGTGAAATTGTTGAGCTCTTCATGCACAACATTGACCCAATCAACATCTTGTAAGGCTTCATCAATCTTTGTGGGCTTTATGGATGATACAAAGGAGTAGTGCTCACAAAAGGATGTCAATCTTGATATTGTTTGAACACCACTTGTAATATCACCAACAATTTGATCAATGGGGTGATCTCTTGCAATGTTAGTCGGTTGGAGGATAGGGACTTGATTGCTTGAGCTTGGTTGAGATGAACTAGCAACTTGTTAATCTTACACTTGAGAGCTACTAGCTTGCATTTGAGGTGAGTTGAGCACTTGATCTTTATCATCTTGAATATCAATCACTTGCCTAGGCCGAATATCACCAATATCCATGCTCTTCATAGCATTTGCTAATTGAGATCCACTCACATCTTCTAGATTCTCATTCTCAACTTGGGAGCCATTGGTTTCATCAAACTCAACATCATGGACCTCCTCAAGTATACCACTAGCGGAATTCCACACTCTATAGGCTTTGCTTGTGGTTGAGTAACCAAGTAAGAACCCTTCATCACACTTCTTGTCAAACTTCCCAAGTCTTGTGCCTTTCTTCAATATGTAGCATTTGCACCCAAAAACTCTAAAGTATGCAATGTTGGGCTTTCTTCCATTTAAAATCTCATATGGAGTCTTCTCCATCAATGGATGACAATATAATCGATTGCTAGAGTAGCAAGCGGTGTTGATAGCTTCGGCCCAAAAGGATTGACTCACATTGTACTCACTAAGCATAGATCTTGCCATATCAATCAATGTTCTATTCTTCCTCTTAACAAGGCCATTTGATTGTGGAGTGTACTTGGCCGAGAGTTGATGCTTGATCCCAAGCTCATCACATAGCTCTTCAACTCTTGTATTCTTGAATTCACTTCCATTGTCACTTCTCACTTTCTTGATGGTTGTTTCAAACTCATTGTGACATCTCTTGACAAAAGACTTGAATGTGGCAAATGTATCACTTTTGTCATTGAAAAAGAATACCCAAGTATATCTTGTAAGATCATCCACTATCACAAAGCCATATTTGTTGCCTCCAATACTAGTGTATGTTGTTGGTCCAAATATATCCATGTGCAACAACTCAAATGCTCTACTAGTGCTCATCATGCCCTTCTTTGGATGGGTGTTACCAACTTGTTTGCCGGCTTGACAAGAGCTACAAAGTTTGTCCTTCTCAAACACAACATCTTTCAAGCCTCTTACTAAGTCATGCTTGATCAATCTATTCAATTGCTTCATCCCAACATGACCAAGCCTTCTATGCCATAACCAACCCATACTTGATTTGGTGAGCAAGCAAGTTGACAATTGAGCTTCACTAGCATTGAAATCAACTAGGTAGAGGTTCTCATATCTAAAGCCTTTGAAGATCAAGCTTGAACCATCTACACTAATGATCTCTACATCATCTATTCTAAATATGCATTTGAATCCAAGATCACACAATTGAGCTACCGATAGCAAATTGAAGTTCAAGCTCTCAACTAGCAAGACATCTGATATGCTCAAGTCATTGGATATTGCAATCTTACCAAGACCCTTGACCTTGCCCTTGCCATTATCACCAAATGTAATACTATCAATGCCATCATTGGTGTTGGAGTTGATTGATTTGAACATTCTAGAATCCCCGGTCATGTGTTGAGTGCACCCACTATCAAGCACCCAATGCCTTCCTCCGGCTTTGTAATTGACCTACAAAACAAATTAGTTTCTTTTAGGTACCCATACTTGTTTGGGTTCTCCAAAGTTAGTGACCAAGGATTTTGGTACCCAAATAGCCTTCTTCTTTGGGCCAACTATGGATGTGCCAACATACTTAGCCATGATACCTTTAGCACTTTTGGTAAGCATATAACATGAATCAAAGTGCATAGAGGTAGCTTTAGAAAACTTGGCTTGGCTCATGTTAAGTTTGCAATATTGGTCTACATGCCCTACTTGCTTGCATTTTGTGCAAAACCGGCCATTGCTCCTCACAAAGCTAGGCTTAGGAGTGACAAAGGCCGACTTGCCCTTCTTGGGGGTATAGCCCAAACCCTATTTGTAATGAGAGAATCTTTGGCTCCCCAAGCACTTTAGCAAGCGGGCATCTCCACCATATGCCTTACCCAAAGCATGAGTGAGTTCATTAACATCATTTTTCAATTTTTCATTTTCAATCACTAGTGTAGCATCATCCTTTGAGCTATCACTAGTAGATGTGCAAGTGGAGGTGCTACATTGTGTTTCGGTTGGGGAAACAATGATAGGAGTGAAAAATGATTCATCTAGAATATCATAAGTTACTCCAACATTGCATGATGCAACAACCTTATCTTTGCTTTGATCAAGGAGAGAAGAGTGAGCCTTTTCAAGCTTGTAGTGAGTCCTCTCAAGCTTCTCATGGGCTTCCATTAGCCTCTCATGAGAGCCATTGAGCTCATCAAAGGATTGTTCAAGAGCATTAAGCTTCTTGTTCAATTCTTTGCAGTCCTTTCTTTTCTTCTCAAAGCACTCATAAGTTTGCTTCATCATTTCAACTAGTTCCTCCTTGGAGTACTCCTCCTCATCATCACTACTATCATCATCAGTAACACTATCATTATGAGATTGTACCTTAGTTGGCTTAGCCATGAAGCATGATGGAGGGTCTAAGATGGATGGCTTGTTGTTGATAGAAATGCTGGCCATAACTTTCTTCTTGGACTTCTTCCTCTCATCATCACTAGAGTCATCATCGAAAGAGTCACTATCATCCCAAGTCACCACATATGATTCACCCTTCTTCTTCTTGGTGAAGGATAGTTTTTTATACTTCTTGTCATGCTTGCTCTTCTTCTTCTCATCATCACTATGATCGGGACAATCCGCGATCATGTGACCGGTGCTCTTGCACTTGTAGCATCTCTTCTCATATTCTTTTCCCTTGAAGTTGTCCCTTCTCTTCCTAGCACCATAGCCCTTCTTATTCATGAACTTGCCAAACTTGCGCACGAAGAGGGCCATCATCTCATCATCATCATCATCATCATCACAAGCTTCTTCATCATCACTTGACTCTTGCTTCTTTGCTTTGCCCTTGCTCTTGGATGAAGAAGCCTTGAATGCTAAGCTCTTCTTTTCTTTCTTTTCTTCCTTGACCTCTTATTCTTCACTTTCCTCATTGTATTGCTCTTCGTTCATGATCTCACCAAGTACCTCATTGGGAGTGATCTTGTCCAAACCATCTCTCCTAATTATTTGCCTCAAGGTTTTGTATTTCTTGGGCAAACAACCAAGAAACCGGTTTGAGAAGTCTTCACCTTGACCTTCTCACCCAAGCTCTTGAGATCATTGATGATCACTTGGAGCCTATGGAACATCTCCGGGATGTACTCATCATCCTTCATATTGAAGTGAGATAGCTTGTCCTTGAGCATGTACAACTTGGCATTCTTTACCATTGAAGTGCCTTCATAAGTATCTTCTAGTCTCTTCCATACTTCACTTGCCTTCTCAAGATCTTTGATTTGCTCAAACACTTTTGAGTCAATGCCATTGTAGATCACATTGAGAGCCATTGTGTTGCATTGTCGGTTCTCTTGCTCTTTTGGTGTGGGAGCAGCTTCATCAAGAATGAAAAAGTCATGTTCGGTCACACTCCACACCTTCTCATGTATCGAGCCTAGATGCATCTTCATCTTCCTCTTCCAATAATCAAAGGAAGTGCCATCAAACATTGGTGGTTTGCTTCCCACATGGTTGAATGATATTTGATCCATCTCTTAACACCAAAGGTTGTTAAGCCTTGATAATATGGTGACCACGGCTCCGATACCACTTGAAAGGTCCTGGATGGCTAGAGGGGGGGGGGTGAATAGCCTAATAAAAATTCTACAAATCACTAGAGCAAAAGGTTAGATAACACTTAAGCGAAGCTTTTTTCTCTAGCTCTACTTGGGGTTCAAAGCCACCTATCCAAAGAAATTCTAGTTAACTAAGTGCTTATCAATCAATATCAAGAACCTAAAGCACTTAGCACAAGCTAGTGAGAACAACTACTAAAGAGGCTAACTAGCAAGCTAACTAGACAAGATATGAGAGAGTAAATACAAGACAGGAGGTGATTGTTATACCGATGCCTTGCGATGTATGGATCTCAATAGGAAGAACCAATCACAAAGAATACCAAAGAGTAGCCGGGAGACAAGATGACAATCGATTTTTCTTCCGAGGTTCACTTGGTTGCCACCAAGCTAGTCCCCGTTGTGTCGACTACTCAAGTGGTGATTCGGTGGCTAATAGGCAATGACAAGCCTAGCCCACTAACTCGGGCGCCACAAGAATCCACCCAAATGAGAGTAACTCAATGACACGAGCAATCTACTAGAGTTACCCTTTGGCTCTCCGCCGAGGTGGGTACAAGCCCTCTCACAATCACCAATTGCGCCGAAGCTTCTCCACAATCGCCAAGCCATCTAGGTGTTGGCAAACACCAAGATTAACAAGAAATCACGCGGCGATGACGATGAGCAAGTGCCACTAAGATGCAATGCAATGATCAATGCACTTGGATCACTCAAACTCTCACAAATATGCAACAAGAGTGAAGAGAGTGAGTTGGGGGCAATCTCAAGCAAGCACAAGTATGTCAAATGAATGGGAGGTGCAAGAGTAAGCCCAAGAGGCTGGCCAAAACATATATGATTGATATCTTTTTCACGTGGCCCTTGGGCACATATTTATACTCTGGCATAGGGAGTTGTACATGGATACGACTCATACCTTCCTAAACAAACACTCTATTCTTAGGGAAATAACTGACTCGCGCAGGAGTCGGACCCAAATAATAATAATCTTTTCCTAAATAGACTCCTCTATTATTAAGGAAATAAAACGACTCGTACAAGAGTCGGACTCAAACTCCTATCACAATACTGGTATAATAACACCAGTTTCCTTATCTATCTTCTTCGACGAAACCTTCCATCGGCAGATTCATTTAATCTGCAATTTCCTTCTAATGCCATCGGTAATCTTCTACTGACATCAGTTCCCTTATTCTACTTCCATCGGCAACGTCCCCTCATCGGCAATATGCTTCAATCGGTAACTCTTCACTCCTAAACCTGCTTTTACCAACCAACTTATCGGCAAAAATCATCCAGTTTCCATTGGCAACAAACTTATCTCATTTGCAGCACACTCTCATCGGTAATCTCAACCGATGACCTTCTGATGCCGATAGAAAACGGCTACCGACCAATGCAAGTCTTAGCTCATTTGACACATGCCGAAAAACGGTGTCAACAATATGAGAGAGTAAATACAAGAGAGGAGGTGATTGCTATACCGATGCCTTGTGATGTATGGATGTCAATAGGAAGAACCAATCATAAAGAATACCAAAGAGTAGCCGGGAGACAAGATGACAATCGATTTTTCTTCCGAGGTTCACTTGGTTGCCACCAAGCTAGTCCCCGTTGTGTCGACTACTCAAGTGGTGATTCGGTGGCTAATAGGCAATGACAAGCCTAGCCCACTAACTCGGGCGCCACAAGAATCCACCCAAATGTGAGTAACCCAATGACACGAGCAATCCACTAGAGTTACCCTTTGGCTCTCCGCCGAGGTGGGTACAAGCCCTCTCACAATCACCGAAGTCGGCCGCAAACAATCACCAATTGCGCCGCAACTTCTCCACAATCGCCAAGTCATCTAAGTGTTGGCAAACACCAAGAATAACAAGAAATCACGCGGCGATGACGATGACCAAGTGCCACTAAGATGCAATGCAATGATCAATGCACTTGGATCACTCAAACTCTCACAAATATGCAACAAGAGTGAAGAGAGTGAGTTGGGGGCTATCTCAAGCAAGCACAAGTATGTAAAATGAATGGGAGGTGCAAGAGTAAGCCCAAGAGGCTGGCCAAAACATATAAATAGCCATCACCATGGAACTAGCCGTTTTGCCCCTTGATCACAGCCTTCTGCGCCAGTCCGGACGCAAGATGCACAGGGGGTCCGGACCAACGCGCATGCGTCCGGACCCTCTGCCGATTTGAATTCGCCCGTTGGCGCCCTTCTCTGTGCCTGCTGCGTGACTCCGGACGCAGGGAACAGTAGAGTCCGGACCCGCATCTTCTTGTGTCCGGATCCAACTCAGAGAGGTTCCAGAGAGCTCCTTGGCTCCGGTCCTGCGTCCGGTCTCTTGCGTCCGGACACACTTTAGCGTCCAGATAAATACATCCAGAGGAGTCCAGAGAGCGCCGAGCTCCGGACCCGAGACCGGAGTCAGCGTCCGGACTCTCTTTAGCGTCCGGATCTCCTGTCCAAAGAGGCCGAGGCCTAGGGTATGCCTCCGGTCGCATGACGAATGGTCCGGACGGCCTTTTGCCTGCGTCCGGACCCTGCGTCCGGAGCCCTTTTCAGTGCCAGACCGAGCCTTCTCTTCTTTTCCAAGTCTTCAAGTGCTAACACCTTTTGATCCAAACCTTGTTCAGCTGTGTTAGCCTTTGTAACATATATTTCTTGGATTATATTTAGTTCTTTGTGTCACTTAGGTTCATTTTAGATTTGCAATGCAAATGACCTAGTGGCACATGATAACCGTAATCAAATTGAGTTTTCCCTTCTTAATAGTACGGCTATCTATCCTAAAGGTGATCACACTCTCTATAGTGTCTTGATCACTAAACCAAAAATGGCCCTATGATATACCTTTGCCTTGAGCCCATTTTGTTTTTCTCTTTCTTCTTTTCCTTAGTCCATGAAGCACTTGATTCACCATGATCATCTATCTAGCTCCATGTTCCAAGGTGGACCACCCTATCTTGATCATACACTTAGGTCAGTGGTTAGTATTGACTGAATGTGTGTTTCTGTGCGTCGTGTATCGTGTCTAGCAGTTTTCTTTCTGTGTGAGTTGTTTGTATTAGCTACTGGTATATGTAGCCTAATGTAAGAGGTGTGGGTTAGCGCCTCAGAGACTTGTATCCATGTTGTGTTCTCGTTCTAATCAACAGTGAAAAGGGCACTGTCTCCCGGTAGGTCTCCAGGCAGTTGCCAAGTGTTCATCCCAATTCGTGCTCTGATTGTTTCTGAGTCTGATTGTTAGGATAGCCACTGTGATAATTGTGTGTTTGTGATCGATTCTAGCCAACATTTGGTATCAGAGCCGGTCAAACACATAGATCCACCAAGTGTTCTACCATGTCCCCGACGGTTGCTGATAGAGGTCGAGGCGGCGGCGATGGCGGACACCGTCAGGTGTTCCCGACATTGACGTCGGCGAACTACACTAGCTGGAGTATCCGGGTGCAGGCGATCATGGAGGAGCAGGGGTGGTGGGAGGTGGTTGAGCCGTCGGAGGGGAGTTCGGCGGGTGTCTTGACAGAGGCGCAGACGGCGAAGAGCAAGAAGGTTCGAGCGCATCTTTTCCAGTGTCTGCCAGATGAGCTGCTGATGCAAGTAGCGAAGAAGAAGACATGCAAGGAAGTTTGAGACTCTTTGAAGGCAAGATTTGTGGGTGCGGAACGCGTCAAGGATGTGCTCCTGCAGACGCTAAAGGCAGAGTTCGATGCGCTCGACATGAAGGAGGAGGAGTCTGTTGATGAATTTGCCGAGAAACTGACAGCAATGTCAGTCAAGTATGGCAAATTGGGCGGGACGTTGGAGGATGCGGCCATGGTGAAGAAACTGTTCGACATCGTGCTCGGCCGATTCATCCATGTCGTGGCCGGGATCGAGCAGTTTCACAACCTCAATGAATTGGCGTTCGATGAAGCAGTTGGCCGACTCAAGGCGTATGAGGAGCGGACTCAGTGGGGAGCCGGTGGAGGGCGCTCTGGAGATCAGCAGGGCTGCTCACTCAAGCTGAGTAGGAAGCGTGCCAGAAGAAGTCGGGCGGCGGCGGTGAGGGCTCTGGAGGTGGGAGATCTCAGAGCAGTGGAGGATGCGGGCGAGGTCGTGGTCGTGGTGGAGGCCGGGGAGGTCGAGGAGGTCATGGCGAAGGAGGAAAGGATAGCACTGACAAACGTGACAAGAGTCACATCAAGTGCTTCAAGTGCTAGAACTTTGGCCACTATGCCAATCGATGCCCCGGTGAGAAGAAGAAGAAGGAAGAGGAGGCGCACCATGCCAGAGCTGTGGTTCTAGAGCCAGCATTACTGCTCACGGAAACTGAGGAGCAGGAACCGCTCGAGCCAGTACTGTTCAAGATCCGGCACACAGATGTGAAGCTGGAGGAGGCGAAGGTGTGGTCGGAGTCGTACTTTGTTGGCGAGGGTGAAGTCAGGGATGATGTCTGGTACCTTGATAATGGCGCCAGCAATCATATGACGGGTGATCGTCAGAAGTTCAGAGATTTAGACTCTACTGTTGCTGGAAAGGTACGGTTTGGTGATGGTTCTGTAGTAGAGATAGAGGGAAAGGGTTCAATTCTGTTTCAGGGAAGGACTGGGGATCAGTGGTTGCTTAGGGATGTATATTTCATTCCTAAACTGAAAAGTAGCTTAATAAGCCTTGGTCAACTTACTGAGATTGGTCATAGAGTACTGATGGATGAAGATTACATAAAGGTGTCTGAGAAAAATCCATTCAGGTTGATCATGAAAGTCCAGAGAACTGGTAACAGATTGTACAAAGTAGAATTGGTGAATGTTGCTCCAATCTGTTTACTGTCTAGCATAACTGATGATGCTTGGTTGTGGCATGGCTGGCTAGGACATGTAAATTTTCAAGCACTGAAACAAATTGTTGACAAAGAAATGGTAGGAGTCCCTTTGATTAAACATCCTGATCAAGTTTGTCAGGCTTGTCTAGCAGCCAAACAAGTCAGGAAGTCCTTTCCCAGGTCAGTACTTTGGAGAGCCAATGAACCACTTCAACTAATACATGTGGATCTTTGTGGGCCCATTACTCCATCCACACAAGCAAGCAACAAATATTTTATGCTACTTGTGGATGACTGTACAAGGTGGACCACTGTGTATATGTTGAAGACCAAAGATCAAGCAGTGAGTGCTTTCATCAAGTTCAGAGCTGAGGCTGAAAACAGCACAGGACAACATATGAAAATTCTTAGGTCAGACAAAGGTGGAGAATTTCTTGCAAGTTCCTTCCAAAAGGTGTGTGAAGAAGCAGGGATTAAACATTAGTTCACAGCTCCATACACTCCATAGCAAAATGGAGTGGTGGAGAGAAAGAACAGATCAGTGATGGAGATGGCAAGGTCTTTGCTAAAAAGCATGGAGGTGCCTGGAACTTTCTGGGCAGAAGCAGTTAGACATTCTGTCTATCTGTTGAACAGATTGCCAACCAAGTCCATGGGTTTTAGAACACCCTATGAGGGTTGGAAAGGAAGAAAACCACATTCGGGACACTTAAGAGTATTTGGATGCAGAGGTCATGTGAAACTTGTGGGTACTCATTTGAGGAAACTTGATGATAGAAGCATGCCAATGGTCTATTTTGGCATAGAAGAAGGAAGAAAAGCTCATAGAATGTACAATCCTCAAAACAACAAGATTGTTGTTAGTAGAGATGTAACCTTTGAGTCTGTCAAGTGGAGCTGGAATACTGTCAGTACTGGTGCATTCACTGAAAATAGAGAAGAGGGGGATGGTGAATTCTACTTTGGTGACTATAGGAATCTGGGTGGTGTAAATGGTGATGTGCAAGATGCTCAAGGAAGTTAGGAGACAGGGGGAGCAAGCAGTGGAGAGCAGTCAGCTGTTGGTGAGGACTCTAGTGCAGAGATGACTGATAGTCAGTTAGTTACTGACCATGAACCGACAATAGACAATGAACCTTACTCATCACAGTGGTCACCACATATTACAGAACCCAGTCATGAGATCATGGAGGTTGATGATACCATTGATGATGACACTGGTCCTGTCAGGTTTAGGAGCCTCAATGATATCTATAATGATTCATATGAAGTGGAGCTGATGGATGAGAATGTTGAAGCTTTACTAGCTGAGGTGGAGGAACCAACCTGTTACAAGGATGCAGTTGGTAATCAAGACTGGGTAGATGCAATGAACAAGGAGATGCAATCCATTGTGAAGAACAAGACTTGGGAGTTGGTTAAACTACCAAGTGGGAAGAAACCCATTGGAGTGAAATGGGTGTTTAAATTGAAAAGAAATTCATATGGTGAAGTTGTGAAGCATAAAGCAAGACTAGTTATGTGCAGAAACATGGTGTTGACTATGAGGAAGTTTTTGCACCTGTGGCTAGGCTGAATACAGTGAGATTACTGTTGGCACATGCTGCTAATCATGGCTGGAAGATTCACCATTTGGATGTCAAATCTGCATTCCTACATGGTGAGCTAGAGGAGGAGGTTTATGTCACACAACCTGAAGGGTATGTTGTGAAGGGCAAGGAACAATGTGTACTCAGATTGAGCAAAGCACTATATGGCCTCAAGCAAGCTCCAAGGGCATGGAATTGTAGACTTGACAGAAGTCTGAAGAAGCTGAGCTTCAGAAGGTGTTTGAGTGAACAGGCTGTCTACACAAGAGGTCATGGAGATGATGCAGTCATTGTGGGAGTATATGTAGATGATTTGATTGTGACTGGAGGAAAACCTGAGAACATCAAGTTGTTCAAGGAACAGATGATGGCTGAATTTGAAATGACTGACCTTGGACTTCTGAACTATTACCTTGGAATTGAGGTATGTCAGAAGGAAGATTTCATCACTGTGAAACAAGCTGGCTATACTAGAAAAGTTCTTGAGCAGTTTGGGATGGCTGAGTGTAATCCAAGTAAATTTCCAATGGAGCCAAGAAACAAGCTGAATGCTGACAAGGGAGGCAAGGCTGCTGATGCAACAGCATACAGGCAAATGATATGATGTCTCAGGTATCTATTGCACACTAGGCCTGATTTGTCATACCCAGTGGGTTTGGCTAGCAGGTTTATGGAGAAAACTATAGTGATGCATGTCGACGTGCGCAATCTGGACGTCTGGGGGTGGATCGGCTCTATCAGGACTTGGGGGTTGGCATCTCGAGCTGGTGTAGCATTGGCCCCTCCTCCTTCTTCGGTGGCCGCGGTGTCGTCGACGTCGTCCTGCGGGTCGGCTTGTTCGTCGAGGTGGAAGCACTCCCGGGTGGAGTCGTAACTCTCGTCGGGAGAGTCCGAGTCGGGGTCGGCATGGTAGAAGTGGGGGAAGGACCCCCTGCGCTCCTTCGCCAGGCGCCGCCGCAACGTGCCCCATGTACGGGGTAGTCCTGGCTCGCCCGGTGAAGAGGTGGTGATGAGAACGGCCGTCGCACGCGGCGGAGTCCCTAGAGACCCGCCACGTGTCTGTATCTGCAATCCTGCGAGGGCGGAAGAGAGCCCTGCACTATCGTGGTGCCCGCGCGGGAATGGGTCACGCGGTGGTGATGGGGTCGAGTGTGTCGAAGAGGCGACGGGGACCCCTGGGGACGACGGCGTGGCAGAGCCAAAGTCCCATTTGGAGGGGCGCCCGCCCTCGGCGCACAAGCATGGGTCAGACGGATTCCCAGGAGGAGGGACTGTATCGCCAGCTGGGGCCGGGGAAATGGCATCCGGCACCTCGGAATATGCACGACGACGAGCGCGTCGGAGCCACTCACGCCTCCTCTTGATCGTAGGCCAGAGGCGCAAGCGGAGGGGTCGTCGCCTGACCCTTGCTGGCCCCGTCGTACCGGTGCTGCTGGCGTCCAGGCCACGAGCGAAGGGAAAAACTATGAAGCGACCCTAGCCCATGGATACGAACCCTAGACTACCGAACCAGACGACGGCGGCGAATGGAAACGGTGGGATGGTGGAATCCATCTGAGAGAGTAGTTCGGAGTTGATCGACACGCAATTCCCCCTACCTGGCGCGCCAACTGTCGGTGTTATGACCCGGGGGTCAAGACCACCAACGAGTAAATTTGTATATCGCGTGCTCCCTCTCTCAGACGTGATGCAAGATGGACACAAGGTTTATCCTGGTTCGGGCAAAGAAGGACACAAGGAAAACCTGAGAACATCAAGTTGTTCAAGGAACAGATGATGGCTGAATTTGAAATGACTGA